>JAJOOR010027909.1:0-24187 GCA_036250505.1 Solanum acaule
AGAAAGATGATTTCTGAGGGTTTCTTTAACCATCTAGTGAGGGTGAGGGATGTGGATTCCGAAATCCTTTCTCTTGAGTCGGTCCCAATTGTAAAGGAGTTTCTGGAGTGTTTCCTGAAGATTTACTCAGTATTTTTCCTGAAAGGGAAATAGACTTAGGTATTGACCTTTTCCCAAATATGCAACCTGTTTCTATTCCTCCTTATAGAATGGCTCCAGCGGAACTTAAGGAGTTGAAAGAGCAATTGAGAGATTTGTTGGATAAGGGTTTTATCTGACCAAGTATCTCTCCATAGGGTGCTCTAGTTTTGTTCGTTGGAATGAAAGATGGGTCCCTTCGTATGTGTATCAATTATCGACAAGTCAACAAGGTAACCATTAAGAACAAGTATCCTCTCCCAAGGATTGATGATTTGTTTGACCAACTTCAAGGGGAGAGTTATTTCTCTAAGATTGATCTCCAATCAGGTTATCACCAATTGAGGGTGAAAGATGACTATATTCCGAAGACGGTTTTCTGAACTCGGTATGGTCACTATGAATTTTTAGTAATGTTATTTGGTTTGACTAATGCTCCGGCGTCGTTTATGGACTTGATGAATAAAGTCTTTAGACAATGTCTTGACATGTTTGTGATTGTGCTTATCGATGACATTTTGATCTACTCAAGAAGTGAGAATGAGCATATTGATCATTTAAGGATCGTATTGCAAATCCTTAAGGACCAAAAAACTGTTTGCTAAGTTTAGCAAATGTGAGTTTTGGCTAAGGTCCATAGCTTTACCTGGTCGTATTGTTTCAAGTAAAGGTATAAAGGTAGATTCTAAGAAGAAAAATGTGGTCAAGAGTTGGCCTAGACCTCAATCACTTTCGGACATTAGGAATTTCTTGGGTTCGTCTGGTTACTAAGAAGGTTTGTTGAGGGGTTCTCTACAACTACCTCTCCATTGACGGCTTGGACTTAATAGATGGCTAAGTTTTTATGGTACGAATTATGTGAGAAAAGATTTCAAGAGTTGAAAGATAGACTTACTTCCGCTCCGGCTTTGACCTCACTGGAAGGAACAAATGGTTTTGTGGTATATTATGATGCCTCAAGAATTGGGTTGGGATGTGTGCTTGTCCAAAACGTAAAGGTTATTGCCTATGCTTCAAGGCAACTTAAGGTTCATGAGAAGAATTATCCAACCCACGATCTTGAATTAGCGGCGATGGCTTTTGCCTTAAAGATATAGAGGCACTATTTGTATGGTATCCATGTAGATGTGTTCACCAACCACAAAATCTTGCAATACGTGTTTAATCAGAAAGATATGAATCTTCGTCAAAGAAGGTGGCTTAAGTTATTGAAGGATTATGACATGAGTGTTCTCTATCACCCCGGAAAGGCAAATGTAGTAACGGATGCTCTATGGATAGTGTTGTTCACATTGATGATGATAAGAAAGAATTGATACGAGATGTACATAGTTTGGCCCATTTAGGTGTTCGGTTCATGGAATCTACCAAGGATGGTGTCATGGTTCATAATGGTTCTGAATCGTCTTTTGTAAGTGATGTGAAAGCTAAGCAATATCTTCATCCGACTTTAGTAGAAATGAAGGAAACAGTTCTCAAAAACTCTATTAAGGCTTTCTCCTAAGGGGAAGATGGAGTATTTAGATACCAAGGTCGATTATGTGTTCCAAACGTTGATGACTTAAGGGAATAAATTTTGGCAGAAGCCCATAGTTCTCTATATTCCATTCACCCGGGAGCCACCAAGATGTACCGTGAGTTGTGGGAGGTCTATTGGGGGAATGGAATGAAAAGGGCTATTGCGGGATTGGTGGCTATGTGTCCAAATTATCAACAAGTGAAAGTTGAACATCAGAACTGGGAGGTTTATCCCAAGACATTAGCATTCCTACTTGGAAGTGGGAAGACTTGAATATACACTTTATAGTATGGTTGCCACGTACTCGACACCAATATGATTTGATTTGAGTCATAGTAGACCGAATGAAGAAATCGGCCCTTTTAATTCCCTTCAAGGTTTCTTATACGACAGAAGACTATGCTAATTTGTATTTGAGGGAAATGGTAAGATTGCATAGTTTGCCCGTGTCCATTGTCTCTGATAGAGATACTCAATTTACTTCTCTGTTTTGGAAGTCATTCCAAAAGGGTCTTGGCACTAAAGTGAAGCTTAGCACGACTTTTCACCCACAAACCAATGGGCAAGCGGAGCGAACGATCCAAACTTTAGAGGATAAGTTGAGAGCATGCGTCATTGATTTCAATGGAAGTTGGGATGATCACTTGGCATTGATATTGTTCACCTATAATAATAGTTACTATTCTATTATTGGTATGGCCCCCTTTTAAGATCTTTATGGTAGGAAGTGTAGATCTCCTATAGGGTGGTTTGAAATGGTTGAAGTTGCCTTGATCGGACCTGAGTTAGTTTATGAGGCTATGGAGAAGGTTTGGCTTATTAGAGAGAGGTTGAGAACAACCCAAAGCCGACAAAAGTCCTATGCCGATGTGAGAAGAAGGGATCTAGAGTTTGAAATTAACGATTGGGTTTACTTGAAAATCTCACCCATGAAGGGTGTGATGAAGTTTGGCGAGAAGGGGAAACTTAGTCCCAGAAATGTAGGCCCATATAAGATTTTGAGGTGTGTAGGTAGGGTTGCTTTTGAGTTAGATTTACCAAATGAGTTGGCAACCGTGCATCCCATTTTCCATATCTCTATGATTAAGTAGTGTGTTGGAGATCCGACATCCATAATTCCCCTAGAAGGCTTGGGGATTGATGAAAGTCTCTCTTATGAAGAGGTGCCGGTTAAGATCTTAGACCGGCAAATTAAGAAGTTGAGAAACAAGAAATTTGGCTCTGTAAAGGTTTTATGGAGGAATCATTTAGTTGAGGGTGCTAATTGGGAGGTGGAGGCCGATATGAAGTCCCGATATCCCAATCTTTTTCCTCCTACTCTAGTTTGAGGTAATGAATTTCCTCTTTGTTTGTTCTATGATTAAAAGTCATGTGCATTTTAGATGTTCCCATGATTTCCTTGATATGCATGTTCATCAAAAAGTTTATGTTTTGAAAGAAATGACTTATGTGATTTATTTTCCTTATGATTGTTGTGCATTTAGTATGAGTTACCTATAGACTTAATGAGATGAATTGTTGAACATGCATTGACTTATAGTGGAGATTTCCTCCTTGAATATGTGCTTTGAGTATAGAATGCATATAGGCTCCATGAGATTGTGTTGAGCGTGATTTTTAGTTTGGAGATGATAGTTCCTCCTTGAATATAAGAAATCTGAAAATTTCATGCATATTAGATTGCTAGATGTAGTTCCTACTCCCTTATGGTGCATTGAGTATGCTTAGTATGGAGTTGATGTCTCCTCTCCGGTTGTGTGCATTTTTATGAGATGCATGCATGATGGGCTAGTAATCTTGAGTTTTTTTGTTGGAAAATGTGCCTAGAATCTCATTCGAGGATGAATGATCCCAAGAGGGAGATAATGTAACACCCCGGATTCGAAACGAGGCAAAACAACCATTTCAGCAAAATTGCAGGTGCCACCCAAGAGAGTCTACCCATGGACCGTAGGGGAGGGTCCGTCGTTGCTCACCCCAGGCCTGAGCTAAGACTCCAAGACCACGGCCTGAGCTCATACTAAGGGATCACGAGTTGACCAACAGACCGTTGCCCAGACCTCTATCCATGATCCTAGGTGCGTAGGTAGAGAGTACAAAAACCAGCCTATTCCATCGAACGACCGTCGTGCAGGACAAAC
The DNA here is from genome assembly GCA_036250505.1 of Solanum acaule. Classification (NCBI taxonomy): domain Eukaryota; kingdom Viridiplantae; phylum Streptophyta; class Magnoliopsida; order Solanales; family Solanaceae; genus Solanum; species Solanum acaule. Next base: position 3,799 of record JAJOOR010027909.1, read on the forward strand.
CATCGTCCTAGCCACGGTCAAGAGCTGGCGGTTATTTTAGAGGCACGTGGGTCTTTCCCGGTTTTAGTTAAATCAATGTGGTGTTGTTTTGCCTAAGTCTAGAACACCCATATAAGTATTTTTAACCCCCAAAATCCCTCATTCAATTCATTCTCTCAAATCCAAAAAGAAAACCCCAAACTCCTCTCAAATATTCTCTCTAGAAGTTGGAAGAAGAAGAAAGAAATTGAATATAGGGTCAAGTAAAGTCTCCAATCTTCAAGCTTGTGAATGTTTTGTAATCAAGGTATATGATAGATTTTCATCCATGTAGTCCCCTAGAAATTCCACAATTTGATGAAGAATTCCCCAATTCTAGTTAGGGTTTCTTCCAATGTTGTGGGTTATGATGACCGTTGATCCAAATGAGTGGATTATGATTGCTTATGATTTAATTGATAGAATTACATGTTTTTAGGATGAAATTACATGTACCCATGCCTATTCCATGATTCTAACCTAGAATTGATATAGTTGGGTTGATTCCATGAAGGGAAACTTTATGGGTTTAGTCTTATCCTTATAGGATTGATAATTTATGATGAAAATTTCTTGAGAATAAAGCATAGATGATGATCATGAGATGAAGTGCTTTGTGAGTAAATCTTATGATGTGAATTGTCGGTAATTGATGTTATTGTTGTGGAAGGGATACTTCCCACATGAATTGCTTAACTATGAATGTATTAATGTGAAAGGTTTTCTCACATGAATGATTCTAGGTTTTAAGGATTGCTCAACTAAAATGAATCTAGACTTAAAGACTATGAAATTGATGAGGGTAGAGGCGACTACCCTTGACCTCCATATGAGAAGGATATGACGTGATTTCCCATACTCCTTAGAATTGAATAAGAGGTGAGTCCCCACGTTCCCATTGTGAAGAATGGACATAGAGGCGAGTACCCATGATCCTTTTGAAATGATGTGGAGGCGAGTACCCGTGTCATATGATGTGATTGTTGAGGCGAGTACCCATGATTTTAAATTAAGTAAGGCAAGAGGTGAATACCCATTAACCTTTGTAACTTAGGCAAAAAAGCGAATCCCCGTGTCTTTAAAAGTAAGTATCAATAATCTGAACTATGTTATGAAGAATGAATAGCTTGGATTGTTGCTTGAGATGCCTTTATGAAGTAAGGAAGACTAGAGGTGAATGACCCAAGTCTTGACTAAGGATGAGTAAGGTCGCTTGAAAAGTGTTCCTTTCTTATTATGATGATTATTTATGTGCATTGATTATGCTAATTGCTTATATTGACTAACCATTGTGTTTATGTAAGTCATCATATTTAGTACATGCTTGTAATAACGCATACTCTTGCCTACATTTTTATCACATGTGGGGTCAAACGATATTGATTCTCACACTCGTGGCTAGGTCCATAGTTGATCAAGGAGTGAAGATTTGGTGAGTCCTCATAGAATTCGAGTATTTATCCACCACTTTCCTTTATGTCTTTCATTTCATGTTTGAACTATTGTATGGGCTGTGTCCCATGATTTATTCATGTTTGTTAGATTTTTTGAGACAATTGTATTAGACTTCTACTTTCATAAAGACTTTGATTGTATTGAAATATTACAAATATCCGCACCATTTGCTTTATGTTAAAATATGCTAAGTGACTAGTATGAGGCCTCTCGGGGTCTTATACGCCTTGTTCCATCTAGGGGGGGGGTACCCTAGGGTCGTGACAAATGATCATTGCATACTAGCTAGAACATGTAAACTCTTGTTTCATAATTGTGTCGAATACCATGTGTGGTGAGGTTTTCTTGAATATTGTGCTTGATGAAGCCTTGAACTTGCCATGTTAGTTGATTGATTGAAGCAAGCGATTGAAATGATATGAGGCAAAATTTGTGAAGAGTGAACCAAATTTATAGTATACCTCTTTGTGGCCACCTTGTGAGAAGTGTGAACCTAGCTTGGCCCACTTTTGAGCCTATCCTTTTCTTTGGAATAAACTTGAACAACTTTGACCTCTTTGTCCTATCACCTATAACCTTCATGAAGTATTAGTTTTTTTGAATAGCCAACTTAGGCCAAAAGCCTATGTTGGGGGTATTGTAAGAATGAAGGAAAATCAAGGAATATGAAAAATCTACCTTTGAAGCATCATATTAAAAAAGATGGAACCCTTCCATATAAAAAGAAGAAGAAAAAGAAAAGAAAGAGGCTGAAAAAGAGAAGAGTTTGTGAAATGAACTGCGTGAAAGGAGCAAAATAAATGGTGTATCAAACGAGTCATGCTTAAATGGATGAGTTCTCTGTAGTTCGTGATGCCATTGATGATTGTTTAACTCATGTGGATGAAGTGTTGAAACATTGTGAAGAGTGCAAGCTTGTGCTCAACTGGGAAAAATGTCACTTCATAGTGAAAGAGGGTATAGCTCAGGGGCATCAGATTTCACAGAAAGGAATTGAGATTGATAGAGCTAAAGTTAAGGTGAGAGAAAAATTGTCACCACGCATATCTGTAAAGAGTGTAAGGAGTTTTCTCGGACATGCAGGTTTCTACAGGAGGTTAATAAAGGATTTCTTCAAAATTGCACACCCTTTGTGCAAACTACTCGAAAAGGAGTCCAAATTTTAGTTTGATGATGCTTGTCTAAGAGCATTTGAGGAGTTGAAATGGAAGCTGAATTCCACACCACTGATTATCTCACCAGATTAGGGACAACTGTTTGAGGTTATGTGTGATGAGAGTGGGGTGGAACTTGGTGTAGTACTAGGACTGAGGCGAGAGAAAATTCTTCATCCTATTTACTATGTGTGCAATGCTCTGAATGTTTCTCAAAAGAACTATATTGTGACTAAACAAGAACTGCTTGTTGTGGTTTTCACATTTGAGAAGTTTAGATCGTATTTGCTTGGCACTAAAGTTATTGTGCATATTGATCATTCTGTATTGAGGTATTTTATGGCTAAGAATGATGCAAAACCGAGATTGATTAGATGGGTACTATAGTTGCCAGAGTTCGACTTTGAGGTGAAAGATAGGAAAGGAACAGTAAATCAGGTTGCCGATCACTTGTCCAGATTAAAGGAGGATGCTATGATCAAACTTGATGATGGAGTTAAGATTAATGATGCATTCCCTGATGAACATGTATTGGATGCTTCTTTTGACCTTATTGCTTGGTTCGCTGACTTTGCTAATTATTTGGCAAGTTAGTTGGTGCCTTCAGATTTGGCATTCGACCAAAGGAGAAAATTTATGTCTGATGTGAAGAAATTCTTTTTGGAAGAGCCTTACTTATTCTGTATCTATGCTGATGGGATTATTCGTCGTTGTGTACCTGAAGTTGATATGATCAGTATGCTAGAGGCATATCATTCAATGCCTGTTGGTGGGCACCATAGTGGTATTGGACTACCGATAATTTTTTGTAGTGCGGTTATTACTGGCCTACCATCCACCAAGATACTCATGATTTCGCCAAGTCTTTTGATCATTGTCAACGAGAAGGAGGAATTTTAAGGAAGCAAGAACTACCAATGAATCTGATATTGGTGATTAAGTTGTTTGATGTTTGGGGTCTTGACTTCATGGGTCTGTTTGTGAGGTCGAATTGGATGAAGTAAATTCTTGTAGCGGTTGACTATGTATATAAATGGCTGGAAGCAGTTGTACTTTCAAACAATGAAGGAAAGAGTGTCACTGTATTCCTAAAAAAGAATATAGTCTCTAGATTTGGTACACCAAGGGCAATTATCAGTGATTGAGGTTCTCACTTCTGTAATAAGTTTTTCGAGGCATTTCTTGAGAAGCATGATGTTCGTCACAACGTAGCAACCCCTTATCATCCGCAGTCTAGTGGGAAAGTTGAAGTGTCTAATAAAGAGATAAAGCAAATCCTTGTGAAGACTGTGGATGTGAACATAATTGATTGGTCAAGAAGAACTGATGATGCTCTATGGGATTACCGCACTCATTCAAAGCTCCCATAGGTATGTCCCCTTACTAATTTGTAAATTTGAAGTCTTGTCATTTGCCTGTAGAGTTAGAGCACAAAGCGATGTGGGCACTCAAGAAGCTAAATTTGGATTAGGGTGCCGTATCAAATCAAAGGATGTATGAGATAAATGAGCTTGATGAGTTTCTCCTAAAAGCATATGAAAGTCCAGCCTTATACAAGGAAAAGATGAAGTAGTACCATGATCAAAAGATCGACAAGCGCAAATTTTCTCCCGGTGATCTGGTGATATTATTTAACTAAATGTTGCGCTTCTTTCCTGGAAAACTCAAGTCAAAGTGGATCGGTCCATTCAAGGTACCTCAATTATTTTCACATGGAGTAGTTGAACTCGAGAATAAGGAAGGAACGAGGTTTAAGATGAACTGTCAGCGGATAAATATCTACTTGGGTCAATCAGAGAGTGTCAACGATGTGATAGAGAGATGGGATCTTGGTGATGTTTGAAATATCAAGGTACTTGCGTCGTGCCGTGATGTTAAATCAAGCGCAACTTGGGACTCAACCCAAGATGTAAACTCTAGCCAACTATAGGAGTTTTCGTTCTTACATAGCTATGTTTTTCTAATTTATTTTTAGTTCAGATAGAATCGCTAGTTTTGAGTCTTAGTGTTTCTTAGATGATGGTAGAATAGGGTCTGTGTCTAAAGTCTAGAAAATGTAAAACAGAAGTCCTAATGTCTACTATGTGTGCAGGAACAAAATATGCATAATAGTCGTTGATGCACTAGTCTATGGTTCCCATAGATGGTCTGTCGTTCAATCGACTGACCGTTGATGGAAACCGTAGTCCTAGGTATGTTTATTAAATTCACTAACTGTCAGGGAGAACAATGGAACCCAAGGACATACCGTTGATGGGGTTTTGTCCATCCTACTTAGGGTTACGGCCGACCCGACTTGGATCCCTTCTTTAAAATCTTTCATTTTAAAAAAACATTTCCCATTTCCCTCTTCTAACCCCCAACCATTACAACTCTGATATTACCCACCCCTAGACATTCCCAACCCCCTATCTCACAAATTCAGTCCTATAATTTGTCCATTTCACCCTCTCCCACAATCTCTCACTGATTCTCTCAAAATCTTCCTTTTTCCTTTCTTGTTCTTTCCTCTATTTTACTTCCAACAAAAAAGTGAAGGTCTAGGTTCGGTGTCAGTGCTTGAGTAGGTTGCAGAGGAATAACTGCAAAACACCTGCACCAACTTTGTATTACTTGTAAGGTAAGCGATTTAAAAAACTCTAAACTTTTCATTGTTTAATCTTAAATCACAAAGTTGAACTTGACCATGGGTATAAATTGCCTGTTTAAATCTATAAAACTAGTTCTAATTTACCCTTGGAACAATGATATTGTGAGTATGTTGAGTACTTGAAGTGAAAATGGGATTTATATGTCTAGTTGGAGTTCTTGACTTAGGGTTTTCAATAACTTAATGTTTGTGCAAATTAAATGGCTGATTGAAGCCCTAGGAATGATAGAATACCATGTAAATGTGTTGAATTTCATGTTTTAGATATTGAATAGGGGATTTTGAATTGTAGTTGATGTGTGCCTACTGAGAATTGATGTATAGATGCAATCACTCTGATCGACGACCACGATCCACAGATTGTGCTTTTAGATCTGTTGTCCAGTGTCGCATAACAGTGGCTCAAGTGGTGAACCGTTGTTTGATCGATGGACTGTTCTTCATGACCATGTTTCCAAGTTCAGAAACCATAATTCGTCTTCATGACCTATGGAGGGGATCGACTATCCATCGTTCCATCGACGGTCAGTAGGAGGTACCTACCATAGGTCCCAAAAACAGCTACTGCCTATTTTTTTTTTCTAAGTCCAAAGATTGTTCTAAAACTTTCTCTTGGTTCTTTTTGACTTCTTTGATTACTAACTATTCTTCCACAAGTTACATGGTGCCAAAACAACCACCCGTCTACTCGAGGAAAGGCAAGTCCAAGTCTATCGCACCGTTCCGCCCACAGCTCTATGAGTCCAGTGGGGATGAATATGTCTCGGAGACCACCACAGGCTCCCTCGATGTCCCTGTTACGACGAGGCACATGTCTTGGAAGGTAATCTCATCGGATGTGGGGTTGAGACCCCCCTCTCCCCGTCTGAGGGAGGGGACCATCCTATAGGAGAGTCGCAGTCCGGTTGCAAGTTGCAATCCGACTCTAGTTCTAGCGGCACACCAGCTTCAACCTTAGATGCCACTAGCACGGGTAAAGATCATGACCCTCTCGGTGTTAGAGTTGAACCGATACACATGTTATCGAGACCAATAGGTGGTGCGTTGAAGGGCAGTTTCAAATCTACTTTGACAGGAAAGCACTAAATGAACACTAAAAGGTTGCCCATCCTATTACTAAGGAGCGTCGCGTGTTCACTGGGAGCCTCCACATTGTCCCCACTATTTATGAGCTCTTCAAGTAGCACCGGTGTGACTAAATGAAAGAAACCCCGGGCAGATATAACAAAGAGGTGAGGGGGTTCTATGTTTCCTGTGCGGCCACAATGACTAATGTTTTGCCACCATGAGCCAAGCCTTTGGCTCAACCACCTCTAATGTCTACTATGGTTAGGGATCTATCTATGGATATTTAAGAGTACATCAAACACCATTTTATTTATGGCCCATCACATGCTCAGCCTATTAATACAACATAGTACGATTATCAGATAGGGAGTCTCTACTACGCTGGATACCCAGGCATATTACTAAAGAGGTTTAAGGCACCGACTGGGTGCAAAATGTACAGATGCCTATCGAAAAGGCAACTTTGAATTTTGGGGCTAAAATTTTTGTGGTCCATCGTTCGTTATAGGTTGTCCCCCACAAAGGCGGACAATGTTGCTATTTGGGACAGCGTGGTAATGCTTGTGGCACTACTAGTAGGGTTGGAGATTGACTTTGCCTGAATTAGCTTAGAATCATGAGCGGGCTTTCGGCGGACCACCACCTTGCCCTTTTCCTTCTTAATCTTTCTCATGTGCAGAGAGGCTAGTTTGCCGATATGGAACTGTGATAGGTTGGTTGAGGTGACCAAGACAATTGATGATGAGTTGATCTAAGATGATACAAACCCAGTCGCTCCATAGATGAGTGCACCAGATGCAGTACCTCCATTGGGTACCGATCATGTTATAGATATTGAGCAGGTTGAGATAAAGCATGCTGCTGATGCTACTATGCCTACACCTACGGTAGAGGCACAAGCTCTCCATTCTAGCTCGACTAGTCTGACTGTGAGCTCTTCACAAGCTACTAACCCTTTGAGGTTCATTTGAATACCGGTGGCCCAAGTTCAAAGACTAGAGACTGAGATGGCCACATTGTTGCAACATATGAGACCATGGATGCAGAGGTCCATGGAGGAGTCAGAGGCTAGTATAGAGAGAATGATGGATGGGAAGATCCAGGTGGTCCACATAAGGTTGGATGCATTCGAGCTAAGGATACTGGAGAGGCCTAGGCCTACTGTTGATCTCTCTACATTCCAGATGGAGTTTGCTTGGCTCCGGTTTGAGGTTGATGCTTTTCTTGCTCCTACTGAGGCTGTCCCCAACCCCACACCTGAGGTACAGAAAGATGACACGGTGCTGAGTTCTTTATTTAGTGATGAGATATTGGTATTGGACCCTTCCCATGCGGCTTTGAAGCACACTCGCTTTTCTGACCACACTATCAATTTTGATCAGGCCTGACGTGCAAGGAAGAAAGATCCGTAGCAATTGAAGGTAGCCCAGAGACAATCTCTCTTCGAGGAGGAGTTGCGGCAGTGGAGAGCCCCGTGAGATAGGTGTTGGCACTACAACAGTTTAGGCCTATGGCCACCCCAGTAAAGTGTAGCCTAAACTAGCAAAAAGTGAGGCCTTTGATAAAAGGCTACACTTTTGGACTTTAAGCAACAATTTTTAGGGGGTGGCCAAAAGAAGCGTAACCTTTGACATTAGGCCACACTTTTGAAATGTCGCCATAGTAGCTACGCTTAAAAAGCGTGGCCAAAGAGGTATAAAGGGCACGCTTTGTGGTGATTCATTAGCAACACTTTTTGTTTGATTATACTACACTTAAAAGCGTGGCCTTTGCTTTGTTAATGGTCACATTTAAAAAGTGTTGCCTTTTATATCTCATCTAGAACAACACTTATAAAGTGTGGCAATGTTGTGTAAAATTTCTACAGCCACAATTTTTCATTTTTAAGAATAATAATTTTATTTGCATATATTCAATAATCACATAATTAAATATATAAGTGATCCAAAACACAAAATTAGCTAATAAATAAATCAAAGCTATATATTTCGAATAAGCTTCGAAAAACATGTTTTATACAACCAATACTTAGAAAGTCATTGCTTAAAGATCTCTACTATCAATAAATTCCACAAAATCAAATGCATTCAAACAAATATGACAATAGTACAAAACCTCTTCATCATTCAATACAATAGATCGAGCACAAGCTCGCAAAGGTTATGTACAATAGACCTTTGTGATCCGGCCTTTACTTGAACCTCATGGACGTGCGTAGTGAGATCTGAGTGCAGCGAGCTACAATAGACCCTTGTGATCTATCCCTTGCGTTTGCGAGAAGAATCAAGTTGTGTCCTGAATGCAACATCTGTCTTTATGAATGCTTCAAAAAACCAATCAGAAGGACTGGAAAGGCATAAACATCCGTTCTTATAAAGCCTTCAAAATTTCAGATCTAGGGCAACTAGAATCTCTTTTAGACTGAAAAGAGTTGTTTGTAGAAAAAGGAAAAGATGAAAAGGTAAGTAAAAGGTGTGACTGAATACAAAAGAAACAAAAGACTGATAATACTGAAAGCAAAAAAAAAATGAAGAATGAAAAAGTTAAAGTCATATTTGTGCTGAAGTAAGTCAAGAAAATGAAAAAACAAAATGATGTCAAAATTGGTTGGGGAAAGAGGTAAATGGCCAATGTTATGTCAAGGAGGGTTGCAAAGTCACTAAAATGCCCAAATGTACCACACCTGACCCTTAGCCTACATTACAAGCTAAGAAAGCCCTATAGTGATCCTGGTTACTAGTCTAGAAAGTCAATGTTGTGAAAATAAGGGCAAGCCTATGATATTGAGCACTAACTGTAGTTGAATTCACTTCTGAGCATGTGTTTACTGAATCCTTAACCTAAAATCATCAAATGTTGTGAGAGAAAAAAGATTTCTTTGTGGTAAGGTCGTTAGTTACATTGTTGGAAAGTTGGTGTCTTGGTGATTGTTAAATGTGTATGTGGTGATATCTATTGGTCGGTCTATGTCATGTTTTAAACTGTATGAGTTAGCTTATTGAATCTAAATGAGAATATTTTCACTAAGTGAAAGAGTTTATAGAGAAATCCAGAAGATTTCTAGAGTTTGTGTGTTTTCTTCTACATAAGTGTCGATTAGAGTTTAAGTGTGTCACTTGAGAACAAAAAACAATTTTAAGTTGAGGGTGTTGATATACCTTGACTTTACGATATTTTTAATGCGTTATACTTAAATTTTGTGTGAGTCATGGGAATTTTGTTATTAGATATGATGGTATTTTGATGTGATATTTTGCAGGAAATAGGTTTGGAGCGGTTGAGTGATAAAATAGCTGAAGTAGCAGAAGTGGCAGTTGACGGAGCCCAACCACGGGCCGTCATCCAAACGACAAGTCGTAGATTGAGTGGTGTAAATGTGTGTTGAAAGAAGGCTGACCAAGTGTGGAAATACCGAGGTAAATAACGCCCTGTAGATTGAGTGACGGACCATTGAACATGGGCCATCGTTTGATTCAAAGAGTTGAGTTTCTGTACTTGAACCATGGAGGAATGGGACGAACTGTAGATCAATCGACGGACCGTTTCCAAACCAAAATTTCCTTATTTCCTTTGCCTACTTATTTTAGAACTTAGCTACTCTAAATATAAGTTGTAATTTTGATTGTTTGGTTGTTAGACCCTTTTGGAGACTTGTGTTCTTGACTTTTGGGATTATTTAGCAAAATATTTAGCAATTTAATTGTTGAAGTTCGTTTTATTCAATTAGGTTTTCACTTTCAATTGAAGATCACGGTATTCATCTTTTTTGATTGTTAGTTCATGATTCATTTTATTTTCCTAAATATGAATTGTAAATTCTCAAGCATGAGTAGCTAAATCCACAACTAGGGTTATGGGAACCATGAGCAATTAACAATGTATGACTAATGAATAAGTAATTCTAGAATAGGGTTTATGCATGTATTGTTAATCCTTTCGTTTAGAATGCTTTCTAGTGACGCACAATGTTAGAACTCACCTCATTCCTACTTGCTGAACCAAGGAGGTCATGAATAAGAAAAGGATTGAACAACAGAGATTTAGACGAGTTTAGCCGCTATCTATAGCATGACCCTAATCATATCAAGGCTAATCCAGGGTTAAAGGTAAGAATTAGTAAAGTACACACCCGTAGACGGACCAAATTGTGTGATGAAATAACTTATTTGGAAGACAAATTACTTAGGGATACCTAACTTATTAACCTTGCATGTTAACACTAGAATAGAGTTACTATTATTAGGAATACTGCATTTAGAACTTATGGGTAACACTTATGCCCTACTTTTCATCTCATATTGATATCTCAAACTGCAAATCATGTTTACTTGTTACTTCATGATACAAACCAACAAACTGTTGTTTTATTTACAAATCCCCTCCTTTTGTTACTTTTCATGGAAATAATTTGACTAAACGTAGATAATCATAAGCTACCCAAAGTCTAAATCATACTTCTCGTAGGATCAACCCTAACCTGAAAGTTAGGTTCTTTATTTGACAACGACCGCTTATACTTATTTTGGAAGGTGTAATTTGGGCGTATCAGTCATGGGTAGGGTAATTCTTCTCATGAATCTTAAGTTTCCTTGACGCATAGGCAATAAATTTCCCATTATATATAAGGACACACCCTAACCTAATTTTTGAGGCATCACAATAAACAACAAAACCATCAGTCCCTTCAGGTAGTGTCAACAACAGAATAGAGGTACGTCTATCTTTCTATTCTTGAAAACTCTTTTCACACGCTTCAGACCATTTGATAATAAGGTTCTTTTGGGTTAATGTCATCAATGGGGAAGCAATCGACGAGAACCCTTTGAATAACTTTCTATAGTAAGTGGCTAGACCCAAGAAACTCCTAATATTCGAAGGGGTTAGAGGTCTAGGCAAACTTTTGACTGCATTTGTCTTCTTAGGATCTACCTCAATACCCTTACTAAAAACAATATGCCCATGAAAAGCCACAAACCACAACCAAAGCTCACATTTACTAAACATTGCAAAGAGTCGATGGTCCTTCAGGAGGTGCAACACAATCCTCAAATGAATGTTATGCTCGTCTTCACTCCTCGGATATACCAATATATCATCAATGAACACAATCACAAATATGTCAAGGAATTGTCTAAATACCCTATTCATCAAATCCATAAATGTTGTTGGAGCATTAGTCAAACTTAACAACATTACAAAAAATTCATAATGACCATATTGAGTTCCAAAGGCTGTCTTTGGAATGTCATCTTCCTTCCCCCTCAATTAGTGATAACTTGACCGTAGGTCAATCTTAGAGATGTAGCTTACTCCTTGAAGTTGGTCAAACAAATCATCTATCCTTGGAAGAGGATACTTATTCTTAATGGTAACCTTGTTCAATTGCCTGTAGTAAATACACATACATAGCGAACCATCTTTCTTTCTAACATACAAAACGGGAGCACCCCATGGTGAGATATTCGGTCAGATGAAACCTTATCCAACAAATCATTCAATAGCTCATTTAATTCCTTAAGTTCTGCCAGGGCCATACGGTAAAGAGGAATAGATTTAGGTTGTGTATTTCGGAGAAGGTCAATACCAAAGTTTATTTCCCTTTCAGGAAGAATATCAAGTAGATCATCTGGAAACACATCCGAAAACTCGTTAATAACGGGGACTGAATCAAAAGTAAGGGTCTAAGAGTCTATATCCCTCATCCTAACTAGATGGTAAATGCAACCTTTTGAAATCATCTTTTTAGATTTAAGACAAGAAACAAACTAACCCTTATGCATAGAATTTCCCCCTTACCGATCTAAGATAGGTTCATTTAGAAACTGAAACGTGATTACACGGGTTCTACAATCAATAGAAGCATAACATGCATGCAACCAATACATACCATGTATAACTTTGAAATCTAGCATATAAAACTCTACAAAGTCAACATGAGTGACTCTATGGGACAAGGAGAAGGAACACATTTTATGGACCCTCTTAGCACACCAAAATCACCAATAGGAGTAGAGACAAAACAAGGATCTTACAACACATCTGGAAGAATATCAAACCTCATGGCCACATATAGCATCAAAAAATAAAAGGTAGCACCAGGGTCAAGTAAAGCATAAACATAAAGTTGGAATACTTTCAACATACCGATAATCACATCGGGAGAACCCTCTTGTTCACCACGAGTCTGAAGTGAATAAAATCAATTTTGCTTGGGAGCATTGGAACCTGAACCTCTAGGAGGAGCTTGATTATCCTCTCTTCCTTTAGTTGTAAGCATCAGGCAATCCCTCATCTTATGAACGCCTCTACCACAACCGAAGCAGTCATCCGTGTCGACTAAGCATTTACCTTCGTGCTTTTTTCTGCACCTAGCACAAGTAGATATAGGAATTGAAGATCCACATCCATTTCCTACTTGAGGTTTAGGGTTAGCAACCCTATCTTTGTTGAACTGAGAAGGGGAATTGTAGGAACATTGGCAGGAAAACCATTGTCGAAACTTAGAATTACCATGTCCATCGTACCTTGAAAGTGAGAAGTTGCTATTATCAGTCTTAGCCCTTTTTGACTCCCTAGACCTTCCTTAAGTTTCTCGTCTTTAATTTATTGATCATGCACCATGAGACAGAAATGTTAAGATCATTAATAAGCTTAGCGGTACTACATTCCTTAATCACCATCTCGGATACACCCGAAACAAAGTTACTCATCCTTGCCCTAGGATTAGCAATCATAGTAGGCGCATATCTCGACAGTTGTGTGAACTTCAAAGCATATTCCTTCACACTAATATTTCCTTGATGGAGTTTGATGAATTCAAGCACCTTTGCCTCCCTCATCTTAAGGGGAAAGAACCTATCAAGGAAAGTAACTTAAACTTTTCCCAATCAATAGGACTCGCATCTTCCACTCTCCCTTCTTTCCATTGGTTGAACTATACTTGAGTAACACCCTTAAGTTGATAATCAACCAAATCCTCCTTTCCCATCGGAATCACTCCCATGATCATCAACACCTCGTAAACCTCATCAATGAACTCTTGAGGATCTTCCTCAATGTTAGATCTATAAAACTCCAGAGGATTCATTCTACTGAAGTCCCTCACTCATGATGTTTCCGTACCCTTATTTGGATTCATGAGCGGCACAAACTCCCTATTGGTTTTGTCGTCATGGCTTGAGCCAACACTTGGTAAACAATCCTAAACTCCGCATTAGTCAATTGGTTGGCCAAAGGGTCGATCGGAACTTTCGAAGCTTGAGGAGGAGCCTCTTGATTCACATTCTCTCTCGCATTCTTTCTATCATATGCCCTTCAAGTGTCCATATCCTGTAGAGCATCAAATAATGATTAGGAAAGAGACTATAGAGTGAAACTATATGCACGACTATGTAGTAATGAAAGAAGTGGAGTTTCCTAAACATCTTATAGTCTCTCATTAATAAATGTGGTGCGCTTCAGACTCATTATCAAGACTCTATTCGACGTGGCTTATGAGACTTCCTAGGACCTTTCTAAACCTTGTGCTCTCATTACCAAGTTTGTAACGACCCAAGGTAGCCCCAAGGTGATACATGGTGTATAAGACCCCGAGAGGCCCCATACAAGTCACTTCGCTTTCATCATACAAGATAATAGAATAAAGAGATTTAAAATACAATTTCAACATATAAGAGTTTTATAGAGAAAAATGGAAGTCTAAAAATCATCTCAAAGACATCTAGTAGATAAGAGTTTATCGAGGCATAGCCCATAAATCAAGTTCCAAAACTGAAAGTAAACACAAATGAGGAAAATCAAGCTCGGCCCTCTGAATAGGAGGACTCACCAATCTTCAATCTTTTGTATGAGATATCTAGCCATAGAAGTGCAGATGTGTATGGTCGCACTACAAGAAAAATAGTTATTTAAGACCAACGTTTAGAGATGAGCTAGTAATCCCTTCTCTAATGATATATGTATTGGAACGAGATTATATCTGGTCCTTATTTATTTATTTTATAGGGAAGATACTAAATCCGGTCCCTAAAGAACTTATTAACTGGTCCCAAATTGTAATTGAAGGAATTAGCGGGAATTACTTCAACCCAAATTAAATACAGAAGTATTAAAAAAATAAAGTTTTGTTTTCACCAAATTTTAGGCACTAAGGTTTTTTTTAATGAAGCCAAAAAAGGCAAAGTCCCACTCTTTTTTTTAGAAAAGTAAAAGACGGAAAAGGAATTGGAAAAGTCTTTTTGAATATGGTCGCAACTTGCCCTAGCTCTCTTCAAATAAGTACCGCCTGATCAAAGAAGGATTATTGCTTTGACTCTGCCCCAATCTCAACACCAGTGAATTTTCGTGCATAGCAACGTCATCTTCTTCATTGTGTAGTTGCTGCGCATAGCTGCGAAAAAACAGAATTCCAAGTTTGCTTCCTCTTCTAAATCGAGTTGTTGTTTCTTCCATTAATTGATTGATGAATCTTATTTTAGTCATGTTAGTCTTTTTCATCTTCCTCTTTTCTAACATTAAATAGGTTAAAAGTTTCATAATATGCTATGTTTTATTCCTTACAATCAGTGAAAGATTATTGGGTTGAGTTTTCTAATATTTGACTCGATTTTGCCAGTGAATTTTCATAGCATCTTTGTCTTCTTCATTGTGTAGTTTCTACTTAGCTGCGAAAAAAGGAATTTTAGGTTTGTTCCTCTTCTAAATTGAGTTTCTTGTTTCTTCCATAAGTTGTAGTGATGGAGTTTTGTTGTTGTTTTATTCAAGTTAGTCATTTTCTTCTTCCTCTTTTCTAACATTAATAGGTTAAAAGTTCCATAATATGCGATGTTTTCTTACTTGTCAGTAAAAGATTATTGGGTCGAGCATTCTAATAGTTGACTTGATTTGTGAAGTGTATTATGAGCCTGAAGATTCATATTTTATAGAGTGCTCATGATCCGAAACTCGGCTGTATTTTCGGTTTGAAATCAGCAGATAACATGAAGTAATTACATAGATTATGATGAGGAGTTTTTCTATACCACCAGTGAATGTCATGATCACTTGTTTGTTGCTCATTAGTATTGGACAGGGAATTGTTTAAAAAACAGAATATAAGGAGTAAATAATTGAACTTATACTTTGGCAGTGTTTTTTTAAGTACAAACATGCACATATCTCTTATTGAACTATTAAAAATCTTTTCATATGATACTATAATCAAAATACAAGAATCGGCTAAACAGAAAGTACAAGAAGAATGACACTACCTATCATGAGTTCAAAGTTCAAAATAGAATTCTGAATGAAGATCAATATTTGCATTTCCAATTTCATAGCCGTCTGAAATGGCTGCTTGAGTTGTACAATTATAGGCCTTAATTTCCTTGTTGACATGGTGCAACAAAGTGGCTTTGGCTTTCTTATTTTCTTAGGCTGACTTTATAGCAACACGTATTTAACTCATTGTTTTGTCTAGTCCTATGTTAGGAAAGCTTACCTAGAATTTTTGGAGTAGAAAATTCAACACTTTTCCTTCAATTCCAACTAGGCTTTATTGTACTTTAACGTCATCATCCAAGTTTCCTACTTTTGTAATTTATCATTTTTGCACCACTTGGAAGTATTGTCTAATGGAGAAATACTGTCAGTGACTATTCATATAGTCGATTTCAACTTGTTTTGGACTTACGCTTACCTAAAGAGCAACTAGTTCTAAGATTTTATCATTTATGTATGTCCAAACTTGTTTGATCTAATAGAATGACTTTTTTGTATCTTGTGAGTTTAGGATGCGAAGGTAAGTAAATACACTTTTTGTTCTAAAGAACAGGAAAATTGTATGAAGAAGGTGCAGATTTCACATGGTCTCTGAATTGAGACAACATCATGATCTTATAAGAATTTGTTTAATCCAAGAAAGATTGTTAGTAGTTGTAGTAGAGACAACTTTACAGTTGAAACTTGTGATACATCTAGAGCTGTCCAATTACCCTCCATTACATCATCTTTGTTTCTGGCATGGTTAAATGTGCCAATAGAGACTTTCTCAAGACAACTTTTCTGCGCTTTTGAATTTGTAGTTAATACAAGTGAACCTCTTAAAATACAGGCTTTGAAAGAGACTCTGAAGATAATTGTTAATAAAGGGTGTATTTTTGCAGCTTACTGAGTATTTTGGTCAAATATTTACACCATAAGTTGTCAACAAAAAGATAAGTGTACAAATACTTGTCAAAAAATTTGTATTTTTTTAGAATCAGTATTAGCAAACAATATGTCTGTGTTATAGAGCATTTCAGTTCTTGACTACATGTTTCTATGACTAGCTCATATTGCTGACTCGAATTTGAAAATATATTGTTTTAACTATCCATTTGCATCAACCAATTATCATCCCTTTATAAGCAACTTCCAAGAACCATTGGGTTTTCTTCTTTAAGTTCAGAATCCAAATTTCTCATATAAGAAATGACCATATTGAAAATATTTATGTCTATGATCCTAGTTTAAGTACTTGCACTAGAAGCTTATTGTTAACAAATACAGGCAAGAAGCACTAGGAATGCAGCAAATCGATCAAAGTTGAAGATGCTTCATCATATTGGTAGAAAGCCTATTCGAGATATTATTTATCAAAAGGTATTATCATAAATTAGTTTTCTAAATGGAATATTTATGAGGTGTGTGTTATTTGACATGTTTGACTTTGATGTGAAGGGCGGGAAATATGGAAATCCACCAGATTTGGCAACTATTTTCTTTGAGACTCGTAAGAAAGATAACAAGCTTGTTGAACCTGAAGCAATTGAAAAACATGTGTGTTTTGTAAATTAAATATGTTAATTAGTTAAAATTGTTATGTGTTATAATAGAAAATGTTCTTCGATATATTTTGTAGGCTCAACTCAAAGAAATGGTTCAAGCAGATCCATCTCTACCTACCATAGAGATTGTTGAAAAATGTTGTGGACCTCAAACTCGTAGCCACGTATTTCGATTTGGGGGTGAAGTAAAGGCAAAAGACTTGAAAGGTGGAACTTCCTCAAAAGCTGAATTGTTATATGCGCTACGTTCAACTCGAGATGATATCAAATCCATGAATGAAGAGAACAAATCCTTGAATGAGGAAAATAAATCCTTGACCAATCGCTTGTCTACCTTAGAAGATGCGATGAAAGAAGTAATGAAAATGAAATAACTCTTCGTGGCTCATCAATCACATGTAGCAGCTACAACATCGTCTTTTTCAACTGAGTGACCACTACCTTTTTAGCTAACCAAGTTAGTAACAATATACCCAACTTTTCAATTTATTTTGTTGAAATGTAACACCATAATCAATGTGTGATTAAATATGAATATACCGTCTTTCGATGTGAAAAGGAAATGTTTCCAATCACACAAGAAATATGGAACAACAAACTTGTTTTTTGTTGTTTTAATTCTGTAATAGAATAAGACCCTAGCATTCCAATTGAAACTCAAGGAGATGGAACTAAACAGGCTTAGGGCCCTTCCCCCTTTCAAGGGGACTAGAGGGAATGCAACTACTGAGAAAGCAACTCAAACTAAATCCCGAGAGAAAATAAAAGATTAATGAGGTGATACAATATTGAAAATGAATCTTGGTCTCATCTGGTTGATGAAATATCTTGACAACTTTTGATTTGTTGTCAGGAACCTTTAAGTGTGTATGTGGATATTACTTTGTGTGAGGATTTAGTGTCCCTGCAGAATTACTTGGAGTTAAATTTCAACTCACTTCTTTAAACAAAGTAGGTTAGAGGAGGAAATGAGCTGAGGTTAAGTGACGAGATAAGACGAGGTGAGGCAAGAGACTGATGTATTGCCTTCTAATAAAAATAAAAAGGCGCATCAATTAGAACATAGTACATTATTTTTTTACTTTGTTGCAACATTGCTGCCAGCTGCTCTGTTTTAACATTTTCTGCCCACATGTTGTTACTCCAGCTCGCTTTTATGTTATACACTCAGTCCGTTTGTTTCTATTTCCTTCTAAATGTTGTTTTGTTGTGGTTTCTTAAAATAGATGTTTGATTCTTGTCTATAAATATATGCAAAATTGGTGACTGCTTAGAGAATAGTTAGAGTTAAATTTGAATTCTTAATTTCTTTAAACAAAGTTCGTTAGAGAAGGAGATGAGTTGAGGAGAGGCGACGAGACAAGACGAGGTAAGGCTAAAGACTGATGCATTGCCTTCTAATAATAATAAAATGGCGCAACATCTACAACATAGTACATTATTTTTTACTCTGCTGCAACATTGCTGCTAGCTGCTCTGTTTTAACATTTTCTGCCCACATGTTGTTACTCCAGCTCGTCTTTTATGTTATTCACTCAGTTCGTTTGTTTCTATTTCCTTCCAAATGTTGTTTAGTTGTGGTTTCTTAAAATAGATGTTGGATTCTTGTCTATAAATTTATGCAAAATTAGTGAATGCTTAGAGAATAGTTAGAGTTAAATTTAAACTCTTAATTTCTTTAAACAAAGTTGGTTAGAGGAGAAGATGAGTTGAAGAAAGGTGACGAGACAAGACGAGGTGAGGTGAGAGATTGATGCATTGCCTGCTAATAAAAATAAAAAGGTGCAACATCTAGAACGTAGTACATTATTTTTTTACTCTACTGCAACATTGCTGCCAGCTGCTCTGTTTTAACATTTTCTGCCCACATGTTATTACTCCAGCTCGTCTTTTCTGTTATTCACTCAGTCTGTTTGTTTCTATTTCTTTCCAAATGTTGTTTAGTTGTGGTGTCTTAAATAGATGTTGGATTCTTGTCTATATATATATGCAAAATTAGTGACTGCTTAGAGAATAGTTAGAGCTAAATTTGAACTCTTAATTTCTTTAAACAAAGTTGGTTAGAGGAGGAGATGAGTTGAGGAGAGGCGACGAGACAAGACGAGGTGAGGCGTCAGACTGATGCATTGCCTTCTAATAAAAATAAAAAGGCGCAACATTTAGAACATAGTACATTATTTTTTTACTCTGGTGCAACATTGCTGCCAGCTGCTCTATTTTAACATTTTCTGCCCACATATTGTTACTCTAGCTGGTCGTTTATGCTATCCACTCAATCCGTTTGTTTTTATTTCCTTCCAAATGTTGTTTAGTTGTGGTTTCTTAAAATAGATGTTGGATTCTTGTCTATAAATATATGAAAAATTAGCAACTGCTTAGAGAATAGTTAGAGTTAAATTTGAACTCTTAATTTCTTTAAACAAAGTTGGTTAGAGGATGTAACGACCCGAGGGCACCCCCTAGTCGTTACTGGCGTAGTCGACCTCGAAGAGGTCTTATACAAGCCCTTAGCATTCATCATAGCATGCATCATAGAATAAAATCATGGAAAATTTAAACCTTTTACTTCGGAAGTTCAACTTCACTTCATATTTGAGAAATAGAATCTAACATTCGTCACAATGTACCATCTAGACATAGAAGTAACGAATATGGGACTTAGCCCTTACATCAATGAGAAGTCTAGAAATAGGAAAGTACAACAATGTCTTTTAACATAAGTAAAGAACTAAACATAGAAGCTAGATTATAGGGTCTTGTCCTCGGACTTGAGGACTCACCAACTTAGGGAAGCAACTCCAAGTGTCTTGAGAAGTAAGCTTGAATCCTCAACGGCCCGAACCTAAATGTTTGGGGAAAAAGGGAGAAAATATGGGTTAGTACAACACACGTACTAAGTATGGCTACAATGCATAAAAACCATTGAAACATGCATAAAAGGACATTTAGCCAAAACATGCGTTTTACCAAGTAAATCCAATATGAACACAAAGTAAGCATCATAGTACAAACCAACATAATATCATCCCAACATATAGACAACCCAAGAAATACTAGTGCAATGCAAAGAATAGAATCCCATAACCCTTTTCAAAGCCAAGTATCACATTAAGCAACCTACTTCATGCATACATTCATAATATCATATTTCATCATAACTTACCATATTCATAATGATCATACATAACATAGCTTCAACATACATAAATCATAATCATCATAATCATAAGAGAACACTA
>JAJOOR010027910.1:0-32392 GCA_036250505.1 Solanum acaule
CCCCCCCCCCCCCCTGGATTGTTAACTAACAACTACAACACAAGCAAAACATGGAAATAATATAGAGGAATTCTCAGGATGTGATCAATTATAGGCAAATTTCACTATATGGGTAATTGAAATTACTAATACATAGCTAAATTTCAATGGGTAGGCTAGGCTATGAGTGAAACAGCTTTCTCTCGAACAACTACTTTGATTCAAGTGATTTCATTCTAACATTAACAAGCTTAGCAAATAAGAACAACCCACACCTTAATTCATCTACTTTCTCGAGCTAGATAGATAGAATCGAGATTAGGATTTACTCTTTCGAGCTAAACCCATATCAACCCGGTAACTACAATCATCAATTGAAAGCTTTGATTCTAAAACCTCTTTTTTCAAGCAAGCCCAATATTCTAAGTTCGAATTGCATTTGCAACTACAATTCTAATATTAAAACATAGTTATCAATTAAATTCACTTCAATTAACCATTAAAATCAGTAAATAACAATACCCATAAGCTAATTCAACCCATAATCACATGATCACATCCCAAGAATTGGGGTTTTAGCTAAACTTCATAAAAAGGTAAAAACAATTACAAACTCGATTAGCCATTAGCTGGGCAAGAGTCTCAATGCCTTGACAATGCTTTCCAAGGATTAAATTCAAAGACCCACTTTCAAATCCTCAAAATTTACAATTTGAACTCAAAAACTATCAGAAAACAGTAATTCTAGAATGGAAAATGTAATATCTAGGAGAGAACACCTCAAAATTCCATTTAAAATCCAATTTATAGTTTCCCAAAATTTAGACCGAAAGTCCACTCGATGGATTAAGTCACGCCTCGCCGAGTGGTTTGGCGATTCACTGATTGTCCTCTTCCATCGCCATTGTGAATTGGCCTTCAGCATCTCAGGTCCTATAACTTTGGGCGATCCAATTTGTTGTCATGGAACCGATCGACAATCCGCCGACTCCCCATTTCTGTCGCCAACTTGGTTCTTCCCTAGGGTTCGCATGTTGGAACTTTGGGCGAGCTAAAGAGCCACTCGGCGGTGCGTCGAGTGGTCTTGGCAATCAGCAGGATTGCTTTTTCTTCACCTCTTCAACTTTTTAGTTCCTTTTGTCCGGTCGTGTCCTTGCCTTGCTCCTTAGCCTCCATAGCTGCAAATCAACACTTAAACATAATTTTAGAGCATAAAATAGGCATTTGAGGACACATATGCTATCAAAACAAAGCACAAATGAGTCAAAATCTTGGACTCATCAATAGCCCCAACTTAAACTTTTGCTTGTCCTCAAGTAAAACTCAAGATCAACAGTTCAATAAGGATGTCTACAAATAGTGCTGAATAAGAATCAACATAAATGCACACAACAAGGTTCAAATTACTCATACAATGATCAATTGTGCACTCAAAGTTTCAAATTGCGACTCACCATCATCAAGAGTACTCAAGCTCACAATGCTTGGTTCAAATGCAAGTTCAATCTCAACAAAGGTACTCAAATGCCCTTACAACAAAGATTATTCCATATTCACACAAAATTTCTCAACAACTTAAGGCTCCGGAATCACATACAACTCTCACACTCACAAAGATGAACACATACATGACTTCACCCATATGCTTGCCCTTATTTTCCAATCAACATTTGTTTCATCTCACTCAAGATCACAAAGGTATTTTCAAGGCTTGTAATGGGGCTGAGTGTAAATGTATGGTCATTTAGGCTTAGTGGCTCTACCTTCATGAAGTATGGTCTGAACATCACTTTCCTCCTTTTCTTTAACATTTCAAACATGCTCATAATCCATCCCATTATTCAACTTCATATGAACCACCGGATACCCCATTTCTTTTGCAATTTTCACTACTTTATTTCACAACTTTTTTGGTCTTTTTCTTTTCTTTCTTATTTTTACTTCACTTTTCTCTTATTTTTTTTTCTACATGGAGGGGTTCCATCTTTTTCAAAGCAATCCATACACATGGGGGGATTTTTCACACTTCTTGACTTTCCTTCCCTTTTCACCACACCCCAAACATAGACTTTTGGCCTAAGTTGGCTATTCAAACAAACCATACTTCATGAAAGTTATGGGTGAATGGAGAAAGAAAGGTCACAATTGCTCAAGTTTTTTCCAAGAAAAGGGTTAACACTCAAAAGGATCCAAGCAAGGTTCACATTTCTCACAATGTTGGCCGCAAAGCGGTATGTAGTCAAATAGGCTCACTTTTCAAACTTTTTGCCTAAGATCATGTCTATTACTTGCATCACTCAGTCAACCAGACCAACGGGGAAAATTCTTGGTGTCATCATGCACAATGTTCAAGGTAATCTCACCACACAAGGCATTGATACAACTATCAAACAAGAATCCACACTTTCTAGCTAGCGTGCAATGTTCATCACAAGAGACACATTCGACAACCGGCTAGTCACAACGAGATGCTAAATGTTCACATATTGCCTATGTAACTTTGTTTGCCTCATCGTAGCCGCACATTTACTTTGTTCGGTTAAGAGCACCATTCAAGTCATCGATATTGACCACAACCGACACTAAAATTTGCACAAGAGCAACCACATTCATAAACAAAAGAGGTGCAAAATTTTAAAATTTGGTTCAAAATCATTTTCAATCGAAACAATGGGCCACAACCTAAAACATCTGAAATACCAAAACCAAGATATATATAAATATAAACCAAATATGCCCAATATTCACAAAACAACCAAAATCACTTTTCACAAAACAACCTACAAAAGAGGTAGGTATGGAAATACCTCACCCCACCCAACAAATATGCAGTTTTCCTCAAATGCAGCTTAAACAAAAACAATATATAAAGAGTAACAGAGAGGGAGGGGAAAGATCATCATGTCAGGCTATGACTAGGGTGAAGTCTACATCTCTATCACTCCATCTTTCGGAGAATCAATGCACGACATATCATCAACCTTGACTTCACTAGAGCCCACCATGGATACATCCCTCAAAGAGTCCTGAACAACTGAATCTACCGTGGTACCCTGAAGGTCTGCCCAATCATCAAAGAAAAGATCCTCACGAACACCCAGCTGCTCCTCATCAGCCTTGTACTCTGCAGCGGCCTCCTCATCTCTAACATCATCTCCGTGATAGCCGGAGACACATCATAACAAGCTGGAATATTTGCACTCGGGTCTTCCAGGGATCTCCACCGTCCCAAATAGTGAGGTAAAATCCATGGACTTCAGCTGGTCCACAGCCTTCATCAGCCCAATAATATTGGCCTTCAAGGTCGTCACTTCATCGGTAGCTCTCTGTCCTCTCTCACACACTGTAACTCTCGCCGTAAGGGTATGAATAGAAGTACATAGAGGTGTCAGTGCAACAACAATGGCTCTCTCGATCATCCAAGGCACAATGTCCTCTAATTGGGAGGCATGCACATCAGCAGATTAGGCCAAATGCCCCATCTTATACAGCATTGTCTAGGTGATCGGAGGCCTAGAACCAAAAGTGCTACCAACAGATCTAGAGGGAGGGAGAGCAATAGAAGTAATCGGAGTGCCTGAGGGAGTGGAGCTAGAATTACCTGAAGGCCCAGTGGCTGGAGTAGGCATGGCTGCCTCTATAGGTAACATATCAATATCAACCTCTGGGGACGTGTCCATCAGAGCTACTCTCCTCCTATAAACCTCATCCCATGTGTACTAGGCCGCATTACCATGAATATTTATAAAAGATGTTGTTGTAATCTCAACATCTTTGTTCTCATCTAGAGGAACTCTTTCCCGATAATATAACTCAGTGATCAGTACAGGGAATGGAAGAGACGCCTGGCACTGCTTGGCCCTCATGGCCATCTCCTTCTTGATGATCAAGCCCAAATTAAGTTGCTTCCTAGCAATAATACTCTCGAGGTAGGTCGCCTTTGGGTGTTGGAGGATAGACTCGCTTCGAGATGGCAGGATCGAGCTGCTAATATATCCAAACCATTATATAGCCGCCACATTGAGATCGGTCTTATCTATAGTCACTTCGACCTCAATCCACCTCGGAGTGGTGTCACAAAGAAGAGGGGCTAGCCAACCCTTGAGGGCATCCAGAGTCTTTGTTTTGAGCATACTCTGGTACTCCTTAATTAAATCTGTAGGCCTCTCAAATAAAGCATTTATATCATCAATGTTGCATCTAACTTTCTTCCCTCGGACCATCATGAAGTCCATCGGCTTGAAGGCAGTGGCCTTCTACTTCTTCCCCTGAGGTACCAAATCATCGTAGGTTGAGTAGAACTCCTGGACCCAGGTAGGAATGTATGGGCCACGGGGCTTGGTGAAGATCTCGAATCGATTGAATATGAGGGTGTCCCACACTACTGGATGCCTGTCCACTACACCATATGTGGACAATCTCTTCTCCTCTAAGATGTTCCTCAATCCCTCGACCTTTAATCAACTTAGTGATCGGGGAGGAGGGTCCTAAATTGGTGGCACCGAAACTATAATGTGTGCATGAGCTGGAAGAGGAGGAGGAGTCTGAGGCACCGGGATCCTCGACAGATCATGATGAGATTTCGAGAGTAGCTCTGCTTGTCGGGCCTATAGAAGCTAATCATCCTCACGTTCAGAGAAAGAAGCCTAAGAATCATAGGATTCCCCCTCACTGCCGGAGTTGTAAGACGGTATCTCAGCCATAGGAGCCTTGCCCTTTCCCTTTCCTCCCTTTGGAGGTAGCTTATTGTCCTTAGTATTGGAAGTAGTTTCTTCCTCATTTATCATGATTCCTCATGCCCGTTCTCGGGGCTGCATGTCTCCACCAGTCGTGTTGGTTCTAGCCATTTTTGCAAACTAATGAAGTAACACTTAGAAAGTATCCACAAAAAAAATGCAGAAAATAAATTGTAGAAAGACTCTCCAAACCATTCGGCGAGTCGCCGAGTTAATTTGGCGAGCCAAATCAAGCTCGCCGAATGTCACATGGAAAAGTTTTCAAAAATTCAGGACAAGTCGGTGACGTCTAGGGCCATTTGGCGAACTAGAAGAAGTTCACCAAAATTTACAGTGCAGACCACAAACTCAACAATTTAAGAAATTAAAGGCGATCTAGGGGGACTTTGGTAAACTGTTGAATGATTCGGCGAGTTCGACTCAGCTCGCCAAACGGTCCAACGTGCCAATTTTCAACCCCTAACTTCAAAATTTAACACGTAGTACACGAAAACAATATTAAACACCTACACTATGCAATTAAGGTTAGGCCCATACTACCCATGCCTTCGGGGTACTCAAACTTCCCCTATTTGGCCAAAATTGGCAATAGGATGCCTTTTGCCCTTAAGAATGACGTCAAACGCCCTATCATTGGGCACACTACGTCATTTAGCACAATCCGAGGTTAGTCAGACTTCACCCTGCTTGTCCCAACATATTTTTATCGCAACCCCTTGATTTAGACTCTATTTTAACAAGCAAGGACACGGGAATCGATCAAACACACAAAATTAGGCACCAATTTAATTCATTACAGGCAAACCGACAATTAAACAATGATTAAAATCAAACACCCAAAAATTATCAACAACAATTTACCAATTTTCATTCAAGTTCAACCACATATGGAGTTTGGGGTTTGGAAAACCAACCTTTTATGCCGAAAATGATAAATTTTAATGCTAGGCAGCAAAGTTCCACAATCCCGAGCATAGATTTCACATGATAAAAGAGTAGAAACAAGAACATATGAATTATTTAAAGTTGGGTGAAAAGGTACGGGAGTTGAAAAATTAAGAAAGAGAAAGAATTTTGAAATTTTAAATTGTTTGGCCTTTAAAACCTTTCATTTCGTGCTCCATTCAGTGGTATAAGTCATGTCCACCGAACCACTCAGTGATTTTCCAAACCACTCGGCGATCCGCCGAGTGGTATTTTGGCTCGCCAAGTTTTACAGGTGTCCCAACAAATTGGAGGATCAAACGACGGAGAAAGTCGGGCACGCCAATTTGTTCAGCGAGTCACAGACTAAGCTTATAGCTCACCAAGTTTTATAGATTTCTCCTTCAAGCTAGGTGGTTCCAACGGCAGTCCAAGTTGGGGATCGTCGACCTCTTCGACGAATCACCGACTGGACTTTTGCTCGCCAAATTACCTATTTTCCAATACTTTTCACTTTTCAACCTGCACAATCAACACTCGTTATTCACAAACAAACTTCAAAAAAATTAAATACTTTGGTTGCCTCCCAAGAAGAGCCTTATTTTACATCGTGGCACGACAAAAATACAAATTTAAACTTCATCTTTGGGGTTTGCCATTGTATCACTACGCAACCCTCCTTTTGGTCTTGGATTTAGATAGGTCGAGATTTGACCCATTTGTGTTTCCATATTCTTGATAGGGACTGAGTGAGAAGTCACCATCTAATTGAGAGTTGAGACGTCCTCCTTTATCTCTTTTAACACTTTGTCCGACCCTTCAACTTTGTTGAGAATGCGTGAGAGCATATCCTCTGTACGGACACGTTCTAATTCCTTGGGCTTTTGACGCTCATAGGGTGGGATGTTGATGTCCTTGTCACCCTCTCTCCTTTGAAGCAGTGTTGTGATCACGCCAATCTCTGTTAGCGTCTCTCCATCCCTCATCTCTGTATCAACACGGATTTCCACCTAGCCTTGGATAGTTTGAATGGAATCCTCCTCCTTGATTTGCAAGGAAGTTCACTTCCTCATTGTACAACACTTCAAAATGGGCTTCATCGGGGTTTACTCCACCAACACCCACAACATTAACAATCTTTGCACAACTACCCATGGCATTTTTAGCCAAGATATCCAGCTGGGTCATCATTTTGGCCATCTTTTGGTCTCTTTTATGCTCCTTTTCGATCTTTTCTTTTGTCATTCTAAACGTGAGAGGAGACACTTGGTCCTCACGAGTGTACCATGCTCTATTTTTCTTGGTCATTGATGAGGCTGAGATTTGGACTAATTTAGCGCTTTATTTGCATAACTTTAGTGTCCTCAAATGCCTATTATACTAATAACTGATGTAAAGTCCTTGATTTCCAAGTATTTGGATTGAGGAACAAAGAAAGGACACTAATTTGAATAAAAGGAACAAAGTGAGCTAAAAAAAGGAAGAAAAAAGAGCCTAGTGATTGCCAAGTTCATTTGGTGAGTCGCCGAGTGGCCATTTGACCACCTAAAGTTCCAGTGTGCCAAGCCCTGAAGGAGAAAACCAAGTTGGCGAGAGAAAGGAGAATTCAGTGGATCACCGAGTGATTCTGCGATGCATAGTTAGATCGCCTAAAGTTACAGACCTAGAGGATGCTTAAGGCCAAGGGAAAAAAGAGATGGAATTGACCAAAGGGTGGATCGTCGAGTTAATCGGTGAGCCTGGCTTACTACGCCGAATGGACCTTCGCAAAATATTTTTGGCGACTATAAATATATTTTTGAACATTTAGTTTAGTATCATTATTATCATATTTTCATTACATTGAATTTTCAGTTTGAACTCTGAGTATTGAGACAAGTTTTTCCTTATCTTTGAAGAATTGAAGTTTTTCAGTTTTGAGAAATTGGAAGTGGGTCTTTGAGATTCATCAATTTCGACCTTTTTAAAGATGAAATCAATCTTACCCAGTTGATGGAAACTTAATTTGGTAATGATTTTAACTTCTTATGATGTCTAGCTAAAACCCCAATTCTTGGAGTGTGATTATGGGCTGATTTAGTTTATGGGTATTGCTAATTGTTAGTTTAAATGTTGTTTAGAAGTGATTTCAATCAACAATTGTGGTTTAAATTACAAAATTGTAGTTGCAAATGCAGTTCTATCTTCGTGTTTTTGGCTTGCTCGAGAGAGAGGTTTTAAAACCAAGATTATTGGTTGATGGTCTGTGGGTATTGGGTTGTCATGGGTTCAGCTCGAGAGAGTGAATCGTAAACCCTTTTCCACAAATTCAGCTTGAGTGAGTGAATGAACTAAAGTGTAGGTTGTTCTTATTTTGCATGCTTGTTGATGTTCGAGAGAAATTTACTTGATTCGGGTAAATTGTTTGAGAGAAAGCTTACCTCCTCTATAGTCTAGCTTAATCACTAATATTCAGCCATTTCCTAATAGTTGCAATTACCCATTTGTCTACATTAGCCTATAATTGAATGATATCCCAAGAACTCGTCTCATTATTGTTATTTCGTATTTTTTTGCTGCTTATATAGTTGATAATTAACCAAAAACCCCTGTTATTTGATATTCGTGTCATCTCCTAATTTGAATTATGTTTTTGTTCATAAATGTCTATTCATATGACTGACTTGATCATCTTCGTACTTTCCTATTGAATCTTAAACACGTACCACTCCCTATACGATTCGACCCCAACTCATTTAGTTCGGTTATATACTAACTAACGATCGTTGACACTTAGAATTGGATTAACTGTCTTTGAAACGTTATTAATCAAAATGACGCCGCTGCCTGGGAGTGGTGTTGGTTAAGATTCTTTGCTTAAGTTGAATTTTGTTCTTTTTAGTCATAGTTGAATCTACTTACTTTTATTATTGTTTTTCATGTTTCTTGTTTATAATAGAAGAAAGTAGCATGTCCTGTAGCAACGGTGACCAAATGGACCTCTCTCCTTTGAGGATGATGATTCTTAGGGATAACATCCTAAGTTTCAGAAAATTGTAAGGTGAATCAATCCATGAGTTATGGCTGAGATTTAAGTCACTATTGCTGCAATGCCCAACTCATGGAATCTCAGATAAAATGTTGTTGGACTGCTTCTATAGAGGTCTTGGTCTAGAGAACAGAGAAGTGGATGACCAAATTTCTCTGGGTGGTCTCACACGACTACCTTATGCAATAGCAACCTAGCTCCTTGATCACATGGCCAAGACCAACAAGGAGACTGAGTAGGACTAGATTTTGGCAACACTGTTGACTCAGCTGGAACTCGTTGCCAAACATATTATGGAATTGGAGGTACCATACAAAAGAAATATCTATACATTCCCCTTCATGAGTGTAGAAAGTCCAAGGAGTACGAGGGTGGATAAGTAGAAGAGATTCTCTCACTCATTCTCCACAAAGTCGAAGAACACGATAGAGTGTTGAATGAGATAAAAGAGAATGTCTCACTGCTGAATCGGATGATTGCTTCCCATTCCATATCTATTCAGCTATTGGAGACCCAGATGGGTCATGTGTTGTCTCGTCTCTACCCCACAAATCAAGATTGAGTAGGGAATTGCGTCGTGCCGCGATGTTAACTAAGTCGCTTATTTAGAGGCAACCCAAGTGTTTATTTCTTTATTTTTCTATTAGATATAATCGTGTGTTGATTTTGCAGGTTGAAGTGTAGAATTTTTTTGAAAAGTGCAGGTTGGCGAGCCAAAAGTCCAGTCGGTGACTCTCCGAAGAAGTTGGCGAGCCCGACTTGGACCGCCGTTGGACTCATTGAATTTTGAAATTGGATTTTGTAAAACTCGGCGGGTCTAGGAGCAAATCAACGTGTCACCGAACGGGTCGGTGATCATGACTTTGTTTGCTATTTGGACCCCACATTAGCTAGAGGTCCTGTAAAACTCGGTGAGGTAAGTGCCTACTCGGTGTGTCACCGAGTGGGTCAGTGAGGAAGACTAATGTCGTTGAATGGGCGAGAACTGGACTGTTTTTAAAGGCCAAAGGTTTAAAATTTCAATTTCTTTCACATTCCCTCACTTTTTAACATCCCAAACTCACACCCACACTATATTTTCCCATATTTCTTCATTATTACCGCTTCTTAGTCGTTGATTGTGTGTTCGGAGTTTGATATCTTGCCGCCTAGCATTTTAACTTATATATTTTGCATAAAAGGTTGGTTTTCCGAACCCCAAACTCGTATTTAACTATTTCGCTCATTTGCAATTGTTTTTATCTTAGTGATGTGTGATGGGCCTCTCTGATCTGTAATTGTGTGCTTGTACGCCTATTTTAAATTGAAAATCATGCCTAGTTTGCCCAATTGTTGATTTCCCAAAATTTTTGTGCCTTAAAATTGATAAAACTATTGGGTGATATTTTGTTAATGTTGAGTATAGTCAGTTGAAGTCTGAGTAACCTTTAATTGTGTTAAATGACGTGCTTTGTCCAATGATAGAGCGGTTGACGTCATTCTTAAGGGCTAATGTCATCAAATCGCTAAATTTGACCAAACCAGGATAAGTCTTAGTATCTCGGGGGTATGGGTAGTGGGTTTGAGTCCAATTGTACTAGTGTGTGGTTTGACTTTGTTTTCGGGGGCTACGGGGTTGATTTTGGAACTCAGGGTTGAAAGTAGGCACGTTGGGTAGTTTAGTGAGCTGGGTTGAGCTCGCCGAACTACTCGGCTGTTCGCTGAATCCCCCTAGATCACCTTTAATGTCATGTTAATCTTGAGTTTTGGTTTTGTAACTTTTGGCGAGAAGCCTGAGTTCAACGTTTGCACTCGATGACACACCGAAAGTCTTGTTTGATCACCCTTTCTGTGCCCCAAGCCCTTAAAAATGCACTGTATCTTTCGGTAGGCTGGTCTGTGCTCGCCGAATGCTTTTTCCGATTCACCGAAAGTCCCCTCCCATTGAAGACATGCCAATTGTTTTGAGAATTTTTTACCCAACCTTTAGGCGAGCCCGATCTAGCTCGCTAAAGTGATTCGGGGACTCATCTGCAACTATTTTTATACTACTTTGTTTTTATCTATTCCTAACTTTTTATGATGTGTTTGTAGATATGGCTAGGCGAAAAGTGGCTGGTAGAGATATGTCGCCTCGTAAGAGGGTAAAGGGAATCAAAATCAACGAGGATGCTGCTGCATCCAAGGCTAAGACTACCAAAGTTTCCACCATAGGTGGGAAGGGAAAAAGGGAAAGGCAAGGCACTTGCACCTGCGTCACCAGAGGTCAGCTCCGATAGTGACGGGATCTATGCCACTCACCTCACCACTTTTGAGCGTGAGGGTGAGCACCACGATCCTCAGGCTACCACTTCAGAGCCTGAGGATGATGAGCTACTAGCTGCCCAGAGAGGCGGAGCTACGATCCAAGAGGATGAATGATCCGTCTTGGATAAGGACTCCCCAGGCCATTACTACTCATCCTGCTATAGCACATGTTGTGGTCCTAGCACCACCAATAAAGGGTCCTCCTCCCTACTGGTTCACGCTTGAAAGCAACAATTCTTCTTCCAATTTCGTATAGAAAATTGTGTATATAAAGAAGAGTTCGTCCTTCTGTCTTGAGGACCATCATTGAAGAAAAGAGGCTCTCTAGTGATGGGGTGAAACATAGATACCCCAAAATTTGACCCACCATAAAGGCCCGTAAGTTTGAGCTCTTCCCAAATCTCGGGGTTACTATATTCGAAATTGGATTCGGGAATTCTGTACCACTTACGGAGCCCTAGTGCTACAAAGGAAGAAGTTGGCTGCTAAATTCAAGCCGGTTGATTATGTGGTTGTCAGGGGCAAGAAAGTGTTGTGTGATAGTACTAACATAAATGATGTATTGGAGTGCACCAACAACATTGCAGACGCCTACCAGTACAAAATCAAGACTAAGTCC
The DNA here is from genome assembly GCA_036250505.1 of Solanum acaule. Classification (NCBI taxonomy): domain Eukaryota; kingdom Viridiplantae; phylum Streptophyta; class Magnoliopsida; order Solanales; family Solanaceae; genus Solanum; species Solanum acaule. The sequence goes on from JAJOOR010027910.1 coordinate 11,573, forward strand.
TAGGAGAACATGAAAAGCTGGCTAGACCCTCTCATATGTGATGGTACTCCGAGGTGGTTAGAGGTAGGAGCTCCGATAGAGAAAAAGTACCTCCATATAGCAGCGAGGTACTAGTTTGGCTTTATCAGTAGCACTATCATGCAATCCCAGAATGAGTCCATCCAATGCCACACAAAGGCGGCTTGTCTTGGCTCGATCATTGCATGAGAGCGCATAAATTTGGGTATGATCTTTGAGCAAGAGATGGCCATGAGGGCCAAACAGCGCCAAACTTCCCTCCCCTTTTCGGTGCTGATCATTGAGTTGTGCAGACGAGCTCAGGTGCCTTGGGATAAGAAAAAAAATGTAGAAGTTACTCCCACCTCATGTACTGATATCCGGAGGATTGTAGTGGAGTACTTGAAGGATGAGGCCAAGAAGAAGAAGGCAGCCCTAGTGGATACATCTTCGGTTGTTGATATTCAGACACTACCTGCAGAGGTAGTATTGCCTGCTCCGGCCCCTGGGACTTTAGGTACATCTAGTGTTGCCTCTTCTATTACTCCCAGTTCCTCCACTATTTCTTTGCCTCCTAGACCTGGTACTGCTATTGCTACTCGACCTCTACTCACCCAAGACGTATTGCTACGAATGGGGCAGCTAGCCCATTTTGCCGATAGGCATGCCTTGAGGCTTGAGGCCACTATTCCTGGGCTGATTGAGAGAGATTTTGTTGCTGCTGTGACACCCTTGAGTGCGGATGTTGATGCTCTTGCGGCAAGGATAGCGGTGTGCGAGCGTTGCCAAGGGGCTACTGAGGAGGTGACGACTCTAAAAGCTGGTATTGCTGCACTGAGGAGAGATGTGGACCAGTTGATGTCCACCGACATGTCGATGATTTTAGGGACTATGGAGATCCCTGATATGCCAGTTGATCCAGATATGCCTCTAGCTACAACAGGAGATGAGGTTCGAGCTGAGGAGGTAGCCGCTGCTGAGTCTGATGTTGAGACTGATGAGGAGCTACTTGGTATTGCTAATGAGGCTTCTTATGAGGGCCTGAAAGAGGTTGATGAGGCGATATAGATTCAGTTGTCTGAATTTCTTTGAAAGACACCACCATGGCCGAAGCTACTCTTACTGATACTCACAGCACTGATGCCCAAGATCAGAGTACTACACCGGGCACTGATGCCCCGACAGATGGAGCGATTGCGTAGACATGACTTCTCTTTACCTCCTTCTTTGTCATTTCTATTGATGTTTTAGTACTTTCTTGTATTTGAGGACAAATTGCTTTTATTTGTGGTGGGGTGAGGTATTTCCATACCTACCTCTTGTGACTGTTATTTTTGTATATATTGGGTTTGGTGCTGTAAATTCTGTTTTGGCACTATTTTGTGGATGTTTGAGCTTGTGGCTCCTTGTTTTAATTGTAAATGATATTTGGATCCTTCCAAAAAATTATGTATTTAATTGTGGATGTTCTTGTGCAAATTTGAGTGTTGGTTGTGATCAATATCGATGACTTGAATAGTGCTCTCAATTGAACAAAAATGAATGTGCGGCTACGATGAGGCCAAATGAAGTTACATAGATAATATGTGAACTTTTTAAATCTCATTGTGACTAGCCAGTTTTTGAATGAGTCTCTTGTGATGAACATTACACACTAGAGAAAGTGTGGAGTCTTGTTTGATATTGGTGCCAATGCCTTGTGTGATGAGCATACCGTGAACCTTGTGTGATGACAGCTAGAATTTTCCCCGTTGTTCCGGTTGACTATGTGATGCAAGCTCTAAATATTATCTTAGGCAACGATTTTAAAGAGTGAAACAATTTGACATTATACCTCTTTTGTGGCCTACCTTGTGAGTGTGTGTGAACTTTGCTTGAACACCCTTTAAGCCTTACCCTTTTTCTTGGAAGAAACTTGATGAAATTGTGACCTTTCTTTATCCCTTCACCCATAATCCTCATGAGATGTGGTTTGTTGGAATAGCCAACTTAGGCCAAAGTGTGGTGAAATGAAAAGGTAAATCAAGAAGTACCCCTTTGACCCATGGTTTTGAGGAAGATGGAACCCCTCCATACGAAAAAAAAAAAAAGAGAAACAGAAAAGAAGAATGAAAAAGAAAAAGAATGAAAAAGTTTTGAAATAAAGTTGTGAAAGTGCAAAATAAATGGGGTGTCCGGTATTCCATGGAAAGTGAATAATGCGGTGAATTTTGAGCATGAATGAAAATGATGAAGAAAAGGAAAGAAAGTGTTGTTCATACCACATTTCATGAAGATAGCAGCCACTGAGCCTAAATGACCATACCTTTGCACTCAGCCCCATTACATGCCTTGAAAAGACCTTTTTTTTTTATCTTGAGTGAGCTGAAACAAGTATTGATTGGAAAATAAGGGCAAACCTATGGGTGAAGTCATATATGTGTTCATCTTTGTGAGTGTGAGAGTTGCATGTGATTCCTGAACTATAAAGTGTTGAACCATTGTGTGTGAATGAGGAATCATCTTTGTGTGAGGGCATTTGAGTACCTTTGTTGAGATTTTTGAAGTGTTGAACTTAAGTTTTACTTGAGGACAAGCAAAAGTTTAAGTTGGCGGTGTTGATGAGTAAGAGATTTGGACTCATTTAGGGCTTTATTTGTATAGGTTTAGTGTCCTGAAATGCTTATTTTGTACCAATAACTGATGTAAAGTCCTTTATTTACAGGTATTTGGATTGAGGAATAAAGCAAGGACACTAATTTGCAAAAAAGGAATGAAGCGAGCTGAGATAAGGAAGAAAAGAGAGCCTGGTGATCGCCAAGTCCATTTGGCGAGTTGCCGAGTGGACATTTGACCGCCTGAAGTTCCAGTGTGCAAAGCCTTAAAGGAGAAAATCAATTTGGTGAGAGAAAGGAGCAGTCGGTGGATCGTCGAGTGATTCCGCGATGCAGAGTTAGATTGCCGAAAGTTACAGACCAGGAGGATGATGAAGGCTAAGGCAAAAAGGCAATGGAATTGACCAAAGGGCGGATCACCGAGTTGATCGGCAAACCCGACTTACTGCGCCGAATGGCCCTTCGCAGCATATTTTTGGCCACTGTAAATACATTTTTGAACATTTAGTTTAGTATCATTATTATTAGATTTTCATTACATTGAATTTTCAGTTTGAACTCTATGTATTGAGTCAAGTTTTTCCTTACCTTTGAAGAGTTGAAGTTTTTCACTTTTGATAAATTGGAAGTGGGTCTTTGAGATTCTTCAGTTTAGACCTTTGTAAAGAGGAAATCAATCTTACCCAGTTGATGGAAACTCAATTTGGTAAAGATTTTTATCTTTTTATGATGTCTAGCTAAAACCCCAATTCTTGGGGTGTGATTATGAGTTGATTTAGTTTATGGGTATTGCTAATTGTTAGTTTAAATGCTGTTTAGAAGTGATTTCAATTAGTAATTGTGGTTTAAATTAAAGAATTGTAGTTGCAAATGTAGTTCTACCTACGTGTTTTTGGCTTACTCGAGAGAGAGGTTTTAAAACCAAGATTATTGGTTAATGTTCTGTGGGTATTAGGTTGTCATGGGTTCAACTCGAGAGAGTGAATCCTAAACCCTTTTCCACACATTCAACTCGAGAGAGTGAATGGACTAAAGCGTAGGTTGTTCTTATTTTGGACACTTGTTGTGTTCAAGAGAAATTGACTTGATTCGGGGTAAATTGTTCGAGAGAAAGTTTACCTCCTCTATAGTCTAGCTTAATCACTAATATTCAGCTATTTCCTAACAGTTGCTATTACCCATTTATCTACATTAGCCTATAATCGAATCACGTCCCAAGAACCCGTCTCATTATTGTTATTCCGTATTTTTTTGCTACTGGTGTAGTTGATAATTAAAACCAAAACCCCCTGTTATTTGACATTCGTGTCACCCCCTGATTTGAATTATGTTTTTCTTCGTAAATGCCTATTCCTATGAATGACTTGATCATATTCGTACTTTCCTATTGAATCTTAAACAGGTACCACTCCCTGTACGATTCGACCCCAACTCATTTAGTTGGGTTGTATACTGACTAATGATCATTACCACTTAGAATTGGATAAATTGTCTTTAAAACGTTATTAATCAGTCATGCAATCAAGGAGTTGATCAGCAACTCCTTTGTTCACCGAATCAAGACTCCTATAGAAGCTTTGCAGCAGCATATCATTTGGAAGTCCATGAGTTGGGGATTAAAGCACCAACTACTTAAGTCTCAGCCACGTCTCATGGATTGGTTCACCTTCCATACATTTGAAACCTTGGATGCTATCTTTGAGCGTTGATGAATATCGTTTCAAGCACACCTCATCAAATTCTAGGTGTAAACGATCATTAAGCAATATATAACCCAACAAATGTGTTTGGGTCGAACCCTACTGGGAGCGGTACGCGTTCAAATTCAATTAAGAAATACGACTGTGATATAACTAGTTATAGAAATAGAAATTATCGAAAAAGACATGAAACAAATCAAAAGGGGTGACACAAATGTCAGATAGGGGGGGTTTTGATTTGTAATTATCAACTACCATGCAGTCACAAACAATTTGAAATAACAATAAGGAGAGGAATTCTCAGGATGTGATCGATTATAGCCAAATTTCGATATATGGGTAATTGAAACTACTAGTAAATAGCTAAACATCAATGGGTAGGCTAGACTATAATTGCAATAGATTTCTCTCGAACAAATATTCCGCTCCAAGTTATTTCTCTCGAACATCAACAAGCATAGCACTTAAGAACAACCCATAACCTTAATATATCTTCTCTCTCAAGCAAGATGGGTAGGATTGGGTGTAGGATTCACTCTCTCGAGCTGAACCCACATCGACCCAATACCTACAAATCATTAATCAATAATCTTAGTTCTGAAACCTCTCTCTCGAGTAAGCTAAGAACACAAGGTTAGAACTGCATTTGCAACTACAATTCATAAATTAAACCACAATTAATTATTAAACCCACTTCAATATAGCATTTAAACTAGTAGTTAACTATACCCATAAATAATTCAATCCATAATCACATGATCACACCCCAAGAGTTGGGGTTATAGGCAAACATTATAAACGAGCAAAAACGGTTACCAAATCGATTAGCCATCAACTAGGTAAGAGTAATTTAGTATTTACAATGCTTCAATTTGCAGAAAATTCGAAACACACTTGAAAAATCTCCTAATTGAGTCTCAAAAAGTCTTCAAGTCTACTAAAAACTATAAAAAACTCAAGAGAAAATTGTTCTAGACTAGCTCTCCAAGTCAGATCCCTAAATTAACTGTTCATAATCTAATTTATTGTTGCAAAAAATAAGCAACGAAGGTCCATTAGGCGAGGTAATTCGGGTTCGCTGAACCACTCGGCGAACCACCCGTCACTCTCTTCTATCACTATCCTGTCTTGGTTCTCAACATCCTCAAGCCCTAGAACTTTGGTCGATTTCTCTTTGCATTGCAGAATGGCTCGGCGATACGCCGACTGCCCCTTTATATCGCCAACTTAGTTTCTTCCCTCAGGGCTGGCACACTGGAACTTTAGGCGGTCAAAGTAGCCACTCAACGACACGCCAAGTGCTATTTGTGATCCTCAGGCTCGCCTTTCTTCACTTCTTCAGTTTGTTTTGTTCCTTTTTGCCTATTAGTATCCTTGCTTTGCTGCTCAATCCATATACCTGAAAATTAAGGCTTTAACATCAGTTTATGGCACAAATTAAGTATTTGAGGACACTTAATCTATATAAACAAAGCCCCAAATAAGTCCAAATCATAGACTCATCAACACCCCCAACTTAAACTTTTGCTTGTCCTCAAAGTAAAACTCAATATCAACAGTTCAAAAAGGATGTCTCAAATAGTGTTGCATAAGACTCAATCATGAATGTATACAACAAGGTTCAACTTACTCATGCAAAAATCAATTGTGCACTCAAAGATTCAAAATGTGACTCGCCATGATCAAAGATGCTCAAGTTCACAATACTTGATTGAAATGCAAGTTCAAGCGCAACAAAAGTACTCAAATGCACTCACAACAAAGATGATTCCCTATTCACAAAACGTTCTTCAATAGTTTATAGTTCCGAAATCACATACGACTCTCACACTCACAAAGATAAACATATGCATGACTTCACCCATATGTTTGCCCTTAATTTCCAATAAACATTCGTTTCAGCTCGCTCAAGATCACAAAGGTCTTTTCAAGGCTTGTAACGGGGCTGAGTGTAAAGGTATAGTCATTTAGGCTTAGTGGCTTCTACCTTTATGAACTGTGGTCAGAACATTACTTTCTTCCTTTTCTTTAAAATTTTGATCATGCTCATAATCCACTCCATCATTCAACTTCAAATGAATTACCGGATACCCGAATTCTTTTGCACCTTCCACTACTTTATTTTGCAACTTTTTCTTTGTTTTTCTTTAGTTTCTTGTTTTCTCTTTTTTTTTACATGGAGGGGTTCCGTTTTTTTTTTCAAAATTACTCAAAGGGGGATTTCTCACACTTCTTGATTTTCCTTCTCTTTTCACCACACCCCAAATTAGGCTTTTGGCCTAAGTTGGTTATTCACACAAACCACATTTCATGAAAGTTATGGGTAAATGGGTAAAGTGGGATTACAATTGTTCAAGTTTCTTCCAAGAAAAGGATAAGGCTCAATAGGTTTCAAACAAGGTTGACACATCTCACAAGGTTGGCCACAAAAGAGATATATTGATAAATTGTTTCACTCGTCAAAATTGTTGCCTAAGATCATTTAAAGTGCTTGCATCACTTAGTCAACCGAACCAACGAGGCAAATTCTAGGTGTCATCACACAATTGTTCAAAGTAAGCTCATCACAAAAGGAATTGGCTCCAATATCAAACAAAACTCCATACTTTCTAGCTAGTGTGCAATGTTCATCACAAGAGACTCATTCAACAACCGGCTAGTCACAACGAGATGCTAAAAGTTCACAAATTGTCTATGCAACTTCATTGGCCTCATCGTAGCCGCACATTCATTTCGTTCAATCAAGCGCAATATTCAAGTCATCGGTATTGATCATAACCGACACTCAAATTCTAACAAGACAACCACAAACACACACAAAAGAGGTGGCAAATTTTAAAATTAGGTTTGAAACCATTTTCATTGAAAACAAGGGCCACAAGCTAAAATATACACAATATCAAGATCAAACCACATATATAGATCAACAAACTCAATATTCACCAACAAAATAGAATCACAGGAGGTAGGTATGGAAATACTTCACCCTCTATAAAAGAAAAGCAGTTGTCCTCAAATGCAAGTAAAACAAAAGTAATCAATAGAAACAACAGAGAGGGAGGTAGAAAATGATCCTGTCTACTCAGTCACTCCGTCTGTTGGGGCATCATTTCCTAGGGTAACATGCTGAAGATAGGCATCAGTGCCCAGTATCTCATCAACTGTAGCTGCACCATCGCCTTCCATAGTAGTGTCTCTCAAGGAGGTCTAAACACCAGGATGTACCATAGCCTCGTCAACCTCAGTCAGGCCCTCAAACATAGTCTCTTCTTGAACACCAACCATCTCCTTATCAGTCTCAGCCTCAGACTCTATAGCATCAACTCTCACCTCATCTCTGGTGGTAGCCGAAGGCACACCAGAATAAGCTGGAAAATATGTGCTCAAGTCATCATGGATCTCCAAAGTCCCAAAATTTATAGACATGTCAGTGGACTTTAGTTGGTCCACATCCTTCCTCAACGCTGCAATAGTGGCCTTTAAGGCCGTCACCTCATGAGTGGCTCCCTGATCTCTCTCTCACATCTCGATTCTTACCGTGAGGGAATCAATAGAAACTCTAAGAGGTGTCAATGCAACAGTGAGAGATCTATCAATCATTCCAGGAATCGGGGCTTCTAGCCTGGAGGCACGCATATCAGCAGAATGGGCTAGATGCCCCATTCGTAGCTGCACGACCTGGGTGAGCATTAGTCGGGATGCAGTAGTGCTAGCAATAACTCTAGAAGGTGGGGGAGCCGTAGAAGAACTCGGAGTCACAGAGAGGGCAGAGCTAGAAATACCTTAAGGCCCAATGTCGGGAGTAGGCAATACTGCCTCTGGAAGTAATTTCTCAATATCAAGTATTAGGGAAGTATCCGCTGGAGCTGCCTTCCTTCACTCAGCCTCATCCTTTCGGTACTCGGTCTCAATACACCGGATGTCAATAGAGGAGGTAGGAGTCACCTCCACATCCACCTTCTTATCACGTGGAACACAGGCCCGTCTGTACAGCTTGGTGAGCAACACCAAAAAATGGAAGAGATGTCTGACGCGCTGTTTGGCCCTCATGGCCATCTCTTGTCCAATGATCATACCTAAATTGAGGCTCTTCCTAGTAATGATAGAGCTAAGATAGGCCGCCTTTGTGTGGTGGAGGATAGACTCGTTCTAAGATGGCATGATTGTGCTGCTAATAAACCCAAACCAGTACCTCGCTTCCACATTTAGATCTTTCTTCTCTACGGGCACTCTGGCCTCAATCCACCTAGGAGTACCATCAGAAAGGAGAGGAGGCAGCCAACTTTTTATGTCCTCCAATGTTGTTTTCTTGATCGTTCTCTTGTAGTAATCATCAATGTCGTGAATGCATCCCAAGTTGGTGTTTATGTCATCACTGTCACACTTTACCTTCTTCCCCCAGAAAATCATTGAATCCACTGGTTTGAAGGTGCTGGCTTTCCTCTTCCCTTGTGGTGCCAACTCTTCGTAGACACAGTAGAACTCCCGGACCCAATTAAGAATGTAGGGACCCCGGGGATTAGTGAAGATATCAAACATGTGGGACTTTAGGGTACGCCATATTTTTGGATATTTGTCCACCACACCATCTATGTAAAACCTCTTTTCCTCAATGATAATCCTCATCCCCTCGACCTTTAATCTATTGAGAGACCGGGGAAGAGGACCCTGTACAGGAGGTGCTGGGATAATAGTCTGAATGAAGCATGAGGGGGAGGAAAAGCCGGAGGCACCCGAATCCTAGATGGATCATGCATCCTCTGGGAGTGCATTGCTCTCTGGGCTATTAGAAGTTGGTCATCCTCATGCTCAAAGATAGTAGCCTGATAATCTTAGTGTTCTCCCTCACTCTCTAATGTAGTAATGTGAGTCGCGTAGACTCCCTCACTGTCAGAGCTGACCTCTAATAACTCAATTGCGGGCGCCTTGCCCTTTCCTTTGCCTTTCCCACCCGTGGTAGGAAGTTTGGTTGACTTTTTTTTGGATGCCGCTGCATCTTCTTTTATGATGTTCCCTTGTTCCCGCTTGCGGGACGGCATGTCTCTTCCTTACACTTTGGTCTAGCCATATCGGCAAAACATATCAAAAAGTGTTAGAAATAATTCAAGAAAATTGCAGATATTAAAATTTAGGAAGACTCACCGAACCAGATCTGGCTTGCCGAAAGGACCAGCTATAAATATATCTAGAATTAAGGAATGTCGGTGATGTTCAGGGCCTTTCAGCAAACCTCTGACACCAATCAGCGAGTTTAGGCTAGATTTCTGAATATTACAGTGCATTTGTGGGGTTAGGGGCGCAGAAAGGGCGATCAAAGGAACCTTTCGGCGAGTCGCCGACTGAACTTGGCAAGCTCAGCCTTCCCGTTGAAAGTTACAGACTCCTATATGCCAAATAAAGAAATTAAGGGCGATCAAAGGGGGACGTTGGTGACCCGCTGAACCAATCGGTGATCTCGATGCAGCTCTCCAAACGGCCCAATGTGCCAAATTTCAACCCCATTTCAAAATATCAAGCCCGCATCCCCCGAAGTCAAAATCAAACGCACCCACCATGCAATTAGTACTAGACCCATATGACCCATGCATTCGGTACTCAGACTTCCCTCGATTTGGCTAAAATTGGCCATTTGACGACTTTTGCCCTTAAGAATAGCGTCAAATGCTCCATTACTTGGAAAATTACGTCATTTGACACAATTTGGGGTTACTTAGACTTCACCCAACTAGACCAAACACAAAATAACCACAAACCAATAATTTAAGACCAATACATTCACACAAAACATGAGAAATCATCTTTTTAAGCATTTAGGCACAATTTTGAACAAAGTACGAGCAATCCGACACATAAAACACCATTTTAACAATCACCCAACACATATCAATACCCAATTACCGATAGCATTTGAGTTTAACCACTAAACTAGGTTACGCAGTTTAGAAAACCAACCTGTATGCCAAATAGATAAATTGAAAAGATTACCGACAAAAATTTGAGCACGAGATCACACATAAAGAGTGAATAGAATAGAAAAAATACAGAATATCTAAAGTGTGGGTGAGAGTGCATGGGGTTAGAAATGAGAGAATAAGAAAGATTTTGAAATTTTAAACCGTTTGGCCATTAAAACCATTCAATTCGCGGCCTTTTTGGCGGAGTAAGTCGTCCACGCCAAACCTCTCGGTGATGCGCCGAGTGGTACTTTACCTCGCCAAGTTTTATAGGACCTCCAGCAAATTTAGGGGTTCAAACGATGGACAAAATTGGGCTCGCCGACCTGTTCGGCGAGTTGTTGATTAAGCAATTAGTACACCGAGTTTTATAGACTTTCACTTCAGATTTTATGGGTCCAACGACGGTACAAGTCGGGCTCGCTGACCTCTTTGGCGAGTCGCCGACTGGAACTTTGGCTCGCGAAACTTCCTATTTTCAAACAAACTTCACTTTTCAACTTGCACAATCAACACCCTTTATTCAAAATCAAAACTAAAGCATTAAAAACTTGGGTTGCCTCCCAAAAAACACCTTAGTTAACGTCGTGGCAGGACCAAAGTACTAAATCAAGCTTCATTTTTAGGGTTTTCCATCGTTTCACTAGGCAACCTCCCTTGTTGTATTGGATTTAAATGTGAAGAGATTTGACCCATATTGGTCTCCAGCTACTTAATAGAGACTGAGTGAGAGGTCACCGACTAATTGAGAGTCGAGACATCCTCTTTCATCTCCTTCAACACTTTGTCGGACTCTTCAACTTTGTTGAGAATGCATTTGAGCATATCTTCTGTCCGGCCACCCTCAGATTCCTTGGGCTTTTGACACTCATAGGGAGGAACATACCTATCCTTCTCCCCATCTCTTTCTTTCAAAGTGGCGTTACGATCACACCATTCTCTGTCACTGTCTCTCCAACCCACATCTTTATTCCATCCTTGATTTCCACCTGGTCTTGGGTAGTTTGCACGATAACATCCTCCTTGATTGGGTAGGAAGTTCACTTCCTCATTGTACAATGCTTCAAACCTTGATTCATTGGGGTTCACTCCACCAGTACCCACAACATTGACACTCTTTGCACCAGCACCGCCCACTTGGTTTGAATCAATGACATTTGGGTCATTGACATCATTTAGGTTCCCAATGTTGTCTTGGTGGCCCACTTGGCTACCATTACTTCCGTTAACGCTCATGTCCTCCTTTGTTTAACACGAGCAACACAAAACCAAAAACAAAAAATAAGTAGATTCAACTATAACTAGTAAATAACTAAACATTAGTGGGTAGGCTAGAGTATAATTTAAATAACTTTCTCTCAAACAACTATTCCGCTTCAAGTGATTTCTCTCTAACATCAACAAACATAGAAATTAAGAACAACCCATAACCTTACTCTCTCGAGCAAGATGGGTAGAATTAGGTTTAGGATTCACTCTCTCGAGCTAAACCCAAGTCAACCCAATACCTACAAATCATTAATCAATAATCTTAGTTCTAAAACCTCTATCTCGAGAAAGCTAAGAACACAAGGTTAGAACTGCATTTGCAACTACAATTCATAAATTAAGCCCCATTTAAGGATTAAACCAATTAAATATAACATTTAAACTAGTAATTAATAGTACCCATAAACTAATATATGGGTAATTGAAACTACTAGTAAATAGCTAAACATCAGTGGGTAAGCTAGACTATAATTGAAATAGCTTTCTCTCGAACAACTATTTCACTTCAAGCGATTTCTCTCGAACATCAACAAGCATAGCAATTAAGAACATCCCATAACCTTAATACATCTTCTCTCTAGAGCAATATGGGTAGGATTGGATTTAGGATTCGCTCTCTCGAGCTGAACCCAAATCAACCAAATACCTACAAATCATTAATCAATAATCTTAGTTCTAAAACCTCTCTCTCGAGCAAGTTAAGAACACCAGATTAGAACTTTATTTGCAACTACAATTCATAAATTAAACCACAATTAATGATTAAATTCACTTCAATATAGCATTTAAACTAGTAATTAACAATATCCATAAACTAATTCAACCCATGATCACACCCCAAGAGTTGGGGTTTTAGCCAAACATCATAAAAGAGTAAAAACGGTTGCCAAATCGATTAGCCATCAACTAGGTAAGAGTAATTTAGTCTTTACAATGCTTCAATGTAAAGAAAATTCAAAACCGACTTGCAAAATCTCCAAACTGAGTCTCAAAAAGTCTTCAAGTCTACTAAAAACTATAAAAGAACTCAAGAGAAAACTATTCTAGACTAACTCTCCAAGTCAGCTCACTAAATTTACTGTTCAAAATATAATTTATAGTTGCCAAAAATAAGCCACAAAGGGCCATTAGGCGAGGTAAGTTGGATGTGCCGAACCACTCAGCGAACCGCCCATTTCTCTCTTCTATCGCCTTTCTGTTTTAGCTCTTAGCATCCTCAAGTACTGGAACTTTGGGCGATCTCTCTTTGCATAGAGGAACGGCTCACAAATACGTTGACTGCCCCTTTATATCACCAACTTGGTTTCTTCCCTTAGGGCTGGCTCACTGGAACTTTAGGTGGTCAAAGTAGCCACTCGGCGACACACCAAGAGCTCTTTGCGATCCTCAGGCTCGCCTTTCTTTACTTCTTTAGTTTGTTTTGTTCCTTTTTGCGTTTTAGTGTCCTTGCTTTGCTCCTCAATCCATATACCTGAAAATCATGGCTTTAACATCAGTTTATGGCACAAAATTAAGCATTTGAGGATACTTAATCTACATAAACAAAGTACCAAATGAGTTCAAATCTCGAACTCATCAAGCGTCATCATTTTCGATGGAGGAAAGAATATCACTTGGAACGCTATGGTAAGCTCATCCTAGGAGGTGATGGAATCTCTCGGTAACTCAGCCAACCATTTAGTAGCTTCACCCATCAAGGAAAATGGAAACAACCTGAGACCGACTGATTCTTGTAATATTTTCTTGAATGAGAACTGACCACAAACATACACGAAGTTTCGAATATGCTCATGGGGATCCTTATGAGCTAGCCCTTCGTATAATACTTTCAATAGTAGGAGCTGAAGCATTATGCTAGTGATGTGGAAAACATCATTCCCTTCAGCTGGAGGTAGACGTATTGCACCAACACTACCCAATTGAATTGGGTCATTTACATCATTTAGGTTTCCAATAACGTCTTGTTAGCCTACTTGGCTATCATTACTCCCGTTTACACTCATCTCTTCCTCTTCTCAAAACAAACAACACAAACACAAACCAATGTAAGTCGATTAAACTATAACACAAAAAGAACACAATTCAACTTCAATAATAGAATTTTAAACAACACCACTCCTTGGCAGCGGCACTATTTTGATAGAAAATGTCTCAAGTACACCTCATCCAATTCTAGGTGTAATCGATCGTTAATCAATATAAAACCCAACGAAGAGTTGGGGTTGAGCCCACTGGGATGGTACGTGTCTAAAATTTAGTTATTAAATACAAACGTTTTCTAATCAGTTATAGGAATAAAAATTATCAAAAGCATACAAATAAATCTAAAGAGGTGACAACAAATGTCAGATGAGGGATATGTATTGTTAACTAACAGCTACAACACAAGCAAAATAGGGAAATAACAATATAGAGGAATTCTCGGGATGTGATCAATTATAGGCAAATTTCACTAAATGGGTAATTGAAATTACCAATACATAGCTAAATTTCAATGGGTAGGCTAGGTTAAGAGTGAAATAGCTTTCTCTTAAAAAACAACTTCAATTCAAGTGATTTTTTTCGAACATCAATAAGCTTAGCAAATAAGAACAACCCACACCTTAATTCATCTACTTTCTCGAGCTAGATAGTTAGAATCGAGATTAGGATTTACTCTTTCATTATAAACTTATATCAACCGGATAACAACAATCATCCATTGAAAGCTTTAATTTTAAAACCTCTTTTTCAAGCAAGCCCAGAATTCTAAGTTCGAATTGCATTTGCAACTACAATTGTTAGATTAAAACACAGCTATCAATTAAACCCACTTAACTTAAGCATTAAAATCAGTAAATGACAATACCCATAAGCTAATTCAACCCATAATCACATAATAACACCCCCAAGAATTGGGGATTTAGCTAAACATCATAAAAGGGTAAAAATAATTACCAACTCATTAGCCATCAGTTGGGTAAGAGTCTCCAAGTGTTTACAATGCTTTCCAAGGATTAAATTGAAAGACCCACTTTCAAATCCTCAAAATTTACAATTAGAACATAAAAACTCAGAGAAAACACTAATTCTAGAATAGGAACAGTAATATCTGGGGAACTCCTCAAAATTCCATTTAAAATCCAATTTATAGTTTCCCAAAATTTAGAGTGAAAGTCCACTCGGTGGATTAAATCACGCCTCGCCGAGTGGATCAGTGATCTGCTGATTGTCCTATTCCATAGCTATATTGCATTGGCCGTCAGCATCTTAGGTCCTGTAACTTTGTGCGATCCAATTTGTTGTCGGGGAACCAATCGACAATCCATCCACTGCCCATTTCTGTCGCCAATTTGATTCTTTCCCAGGGCTAGCATGTTGGAAATTTGAGTGAGCTAAAGAGCCAATTGGCAGTGCGCCGAGTGGTCTTGGCGATCGCCAGGATTGCTTTTTCTTCACTTCTTCAGCTTTTTAGTTCCTTTTTGTCTGGTCGTGTCCTTTCCTTTCTCTTTAGCCTCCATAGCTACAAATCAACACTTTAACATCAATTTAAAGTATAAAAAGGGCATTTGAGGACACATATGCTACCAAAACAAAGCCTAAATGAGTCGAAATCTCGGACTCATCAAGAAGGTTTAAAAGGTGATGACATAATTTTAAGAGTAAATCGTACAAATTTAGTAGTAATTATAGAATTGTGACATAATGATAACAATAGTAATGATAAATAGTCATAGTAGTAAAAATAGTTGTAAAAAAGGGATAATTTGACATGTTAATAATTTAGAAGCTCGACAATAATGAATTAGTAGAAATGAGGGTCAAAATTGGGTGTCAACAACCCTTAGAACCCGAAACTCATTGTACCAAAACTTCTAACTGAACGATCTAACATAGGGGGATGCAATCCCAAAATCAACTAAACATAAAGTCTGAAAGGTCTATGTCTGAAGGAAATAAACTACGATCCTAGATGAATCCATGGTAGCCTAAAGGAATTGGCCAAGTCAGTGATCGCCTTGACATACCTAAACAACCTAAACTACCCATACTCACTATCTTCCGGCTCAATGCGTCTGCCTCCACATTAGCATTACCCGGATAACATTGAATGGTGACATCATAATCTTAAAGTAACTCCATACATCTTCACTGTCTCATGTTCAAGTCTTTCTGAGTGAACACGTGTTGTAGACTGTGATGGTCAATGAACACTTCACACTTGACTCCATAGATATAATGTGGCCAAATATTGAGAGAAAACACTACCACTGCCAACTCCAAATCATACATTGCATAGTTTCTTTGATGAATCTTCAATTGTCATGAGGCATAAGCTATAACATTCTTATCCTGCATCAACACAACACCCAAGCCCCGAATGTGAAGCATCACAATAAACAATGAAATCCTTACCATCCACTAGCAATGTGAGAATAGGTGTTGTGGTCAAAAGCGTCTTGAGCTTTTGGAAGCTCTCTTCACATTTTTCAGTCCACTCAAAAGGCACCTCCTTCTGAGTCATCCTTGTCAAGTGCGTGGTAGTAGAGGAAAAATTCTTCATAAACTTCCGATAGTAGCTAGAAAGCTCCACAAAACTCCTAACCTCAGTGACAGGACTAAGCCAGACCCAATTCTTGACTGCTTCAATTTTTTGGGGATCTACCATTACCCCTTATTTTGAAACTACATGCCCCGAAAAGGCAATAGAGGACAACCAGAATTCACACTTAGATATTATGCATAAAATTTCTATTTCCCAAGGGCACCTAAAAAATTACGAAGATGGTCTACATGCTCTTCCTCACTCTTTGAATAGACCAAAATGTCATCAATAAAGACATTACAAGGGAATTCAGGAATGGTTTGAACACACCATTCATCAAACTCATGAAGGTTGGAGGTGCTTTAGTCAACCCAAACGACATCACAAAGAACTCATAGTGCCCATACCGAGTCCTCAACACTATCTTGGGTACATCCTTAGGCCTAATCTTTAACTGATGATACCCAGACCTTAAATCAATTTTTGAGAATGTTGATGCACCTTGCAACTGGACCAAGAGATCAATTATACGAGGAAATGGGTACTTATTTTGAATGGTTACTCTATTTAACTATCGGTATTCTATGCACATCCTCATACTACCAGCCTTCTTCTGAACAAACAAGACATGAGCACCCCATATGGAAGCACTAAGATGGATGAAACTATTATCAAGGAGCTCTTGTATCTGGGTCTTAAGATCTCTTAGCTCTATTGGAGCCATGCGATAAGGAGGGATAGAGATTGGGCGAGTGCCCCGCTCCATGTCAAAACAAAACTCTATATCTCTATCTAGAGACGTAGCAGGTAAATCAGTAGGAAACACTTACTTAAACTCAAACACTACAAAAATAAACGCTATAGAGGGGGACTTTGCATCGATGTCCCAGATATGAGCCAAATATACCAAACAACCCTGCCCCACTAGTTTCCTAATCCAAATGAGAGATATGATCTTAGAGGGCTTAGGCTTCTACACCTCTTACCACTTTAACTTTTGCCTACCTGGGATCTCTTGAGTCACAATCTTAGCATTACAATTAAGCACAACATAATAGGGGGACAACTAAGTCTTGACTAATATTACATCAAACTCAGTCATATAAAAAATAACCAATTCAGTCCAAGTCTAAAAACCTATAAACAGGACAGAACAAGCATGATCGACATGGGTGCCTATGACAGACTCTCCAACTAGGGTAGAAACATGGATAGGGACATTAAGCACATCACAAGTTGTATCAAATCTAAAGGCATACTGTAATGATACATAAGAGTAAGTAGAACCCGGATCAAACAAAATAGTAGCCATCCTATCACAGACAAGAACAGCCCATGTGATCCCTACATCAAACACCTCAGCCTCGGTCTTTCCCAGAAAGGCATAAAATTGTTCCCTGTTATCTTGGTTGGCAACCTTTCTGTCTGGTTGCAATTTTCCCCTACCTACATCACATTTCCCCAGCCTCTACGACCTCTCTGATTTTCTCCTTGCCTACCTTGTGGACTTCCCTGCGCGTTGGTACACTACTATGGTTTGTTGTTGTACAAATTCAGTCATGCGCGGGTGGGGACTTGTACACTACTAGTTCTCCACAATTGTAACAACAACGTAAAGAGACGACTTGTTTCTTGGATAAAAAAGGTAGCCATCCTGAGTAGGAATATTCTACATAGTTCTTGAGTAACCACCCATATAAGAGGGCATATTTGAATGAATTGGCTGAGCTACAGTTGTCGGCCTACATAAACCTTAAGAGTAGAATCTATTAATGTTACTTGTATTCTTGGGCCTCTTAGCAAAAGCCTTGGTTTGTCTGTCCCATCGAACTCCTTCTACCTTCTTCACAAAGTTTGTCACTTCATTAAAGAATTTACTTGCAGAGGTCATGTGAACAGACAATACCTGCATCTCAAGATTCAATACCTTGACGAACAAATGGATCCTCTATTCTTCTATATTCACCAATTGCGTTGCATATGTGAACAATGCATGGAACTTAGCTTCATAAGCAGCTACAATTATACCACCCTGCCCTAAAGCCATAAACTCATCCTACTTGCGGTTCCTCAATGTCCGAGGCACATATTTCTCCTGAAACAAGGCATTGAACTGAACCTAGTTAAGTGGAGGCAAGACTTGCGATCATCATTCCACAAAGGCTCTCCACTACTGCTTAGCCTTATCTTGAAGCTAAAAGGACACGTAGTCAACTTCATATTGGTGCATAATGCCCAACTTTTGAAGTCTCTCATATCGATCTAGGATTAATTCATAGGCATCCTCACTTTCAAAACCATGGAACACTGACGACTTTAACTTCAAAAACATGGTTAACATCTCGTGCTCACTGCCAGTCATCACAGGGCCCAAAAGTGGACGGAAGAAGGTATCAGCACCCAACATTCCATCCATCTTAGGGACTGTAGCAACAAAGGGGCGGATGAATGGAGGTTTAGTAGCTTGCACCTACCCACCCAAAAAAGTCAAAATCTGATGAGATATAGCTAGATCCAAAGGGGGAAGTCCTGCAGACTATTTTATGCATCCTTGTCTTGTTCAACATCCTCTTCCACCTCAATCTCCACATTCTTTTATACCTCATCCTAGGAAGAGGAACGGGCTTCTTCCCTAGGTACATTCTCAACTTGGGCTTCATCCCTGGCGGGTGCTACCCTTTCTCTGCCTCTACCCCTGCTTCAGCCATATCTTCTCGATGCAGGCTCTCCTGCTGGCTCATTTATGGGAGCTACTAGTCTGGCACTATTGTTTCACATGTTAATTATCTGTGCATCGAAGAGTTAAAGAGATTACATACCAATTTGGATCACCAATTATTAATCGGAATCAAGTTATAGAATGTAGGGAGGGGAAGATGGAGAGATTTTCCCAAAGTCATGTAGCCTCTCAAAGAAAACTATAGACGTCTATGTACTGTTCTGTAAAACTCTACTAGAATCATTTTGGTACAATGAGATCAACAAACCTAAGGCTCTGATACTAACTTTTTCATGACTCAAACCGCCGTGATTGGCACTCACACTAACCCCCCGGTGGGAGAACCATTACTATAACCCAACTAAATAATACTAACAAAAAGACAAGCATTTAAAGATATAGAAACTTGTTTAAATAATCAATTTAAAACCCGAGTTCCCATAAACTCTATAATTTATCAAAAACAAACATAACCAAGTGGAAATTCAACCCCTAGAACCTGAAAGTCATTGTACCAAAACTTCTAAATAAACGGTGTAATATAAGGGGATGCAATCCCCAAAACAACTAAACGTAAAGTAAAGAGTCTATAAGGTCTAAGTCCAAAGGAAATGGACTAATATCCTAGATGAATTCATAGTAACCTGAACGAACTGGCTCACCCTTGAACTCAACAAGTCCGTGATCTCCAAACTCAGGTCTCCCAATAGCCGCCTAAAGGTAAATGCATCTAATTTTCAGTGAGTTTTGGGTCTATGATCCCTTCCCCTAAAAAAGATCTTCTAAATCCCAACTTTTTACCATTCAAATAATTTTAAAAGGTCTCAAAAATCCCCCAGAGAATAATATTTTTGAAATAAGTCATATAGGAATTAAGATTCATAACTCAATAAGCAAAAAAACTTCAAATTAAAGTTCAAACTAACCAAAAAACAAATGAATAATACTAACGAGAAATAATTGACAAAAGAAATCTTTGAGAAATGAATACAGACAAAATACACTTAAAAAATAAAACAGTGTTTAGGTTAGATCTTACAATTGCAAAGGCAGCTTGCAAATTGCACTTGGAGGGAATAGCTACGCGTCGCGCACTTTCTCCCCCAAGGAGAAAATATTCAGTTCGCGACACGGTCGTGTTGCGGACTCTACTGTCTCAAAATTTAATTCCAAATATCTTCAGGGAACAGCACCGCGTTGCGGACTTGTTCCGCGACGAAAATGCAGAAATTGAGTTTTTACTTCATTAAATAGTCCAATTAAGTGAGGGGTATTTAGGGTACTTTAGGGGACGTGTATATAATGATTTTTAAGTCAATTTATCTCACTTTTATCACACAAACATAAAACCCCAAAGATCAAAACCTAAAGTTCCTCATTCTCTCTACTCTCTCTCTATTCTCAAGAAACTCCATTGAAGAAGATTGGAGCTTCAAGAAGAAGACCAAATATCCAAGGTTTCAACTCGTATTTTTGTGGTTAATTCGTCAATAAGGTATGGTTGCTTATCACTCTTGGGATTCCTTTCCCCAAGAGGCCCCTTCAAGTTGAATTTCAAAATCTCCAATTTCTAGGTTTCAATCCAAAAACGTGGGTCTCCTTTCTAGAGTGAAATTGATGTTATAAACTAACTTTGAATGATGTTATATGAACAATTATGGATGAATTTTTGATGTATTGGTGGTTTCTTGAAGACTTCCCCATAAGACCAATGTTTCTCCTTCTTTTCCTAATTCTAACCCTAGTTTGTGTTGGATATTGATGGAAGGCTATAAAATGAATGTGATGTTATGTAATTCATGTTTGTATCATAATTCTACCCTATGTTATGTATAATTTCTATGAAATTAGGGTTGATTCTTTGAAACAAGCCTTGAAGGGTATAAAGGGAATATGTCAATTATTTATATTGATGTTGATTATGTTATTACTTCATGAATTACCTTGTATTATGTATTGGTTATGAATTGATTGGTAATTGAAGTATGAATGTCCCATGAAGGGCAAGAAGGTATGAAGGTTGGTTCTTCTTTGAACTCAAGTATGAAAGGTGAATTACTTA
>JAJOOR010027911.1:0-21027 GCA_036250505.1 Solanum acaule
GGTTCTCTGTGTCAAGACGTAGATTTGATAGAGGAGATTATGGGGAAGAGATGCAAGATCTTAAAGATTATGTGAAGAAGGTGGACGAATTTATTTTGGTAGAAATTCAGGCCAAGGGGGAATTTGTTGGGTTTTATTTGCCTTGAGTTTCTTACCATAAATAAGTTTTTTTTTTAGGAAAAAGTTTTAATATTTTACTAGTCCTTTTCTTGTAGGAAAGGATTTAGAACTTTATAAATATAGGCTTGTTCCTTCTAACTTAATAGTATTCACAATGTAGTCCTAGGGTTTTGAGAGTTGTGGTTATGGGAGAGAATTTTGTGTACCTCCTTGTATTCCGAGTGAATTGGTTGATGTTGTTTCTCTCTATATTTTGTACTCTCATATTTATAGTGGATTGCTCATCTGCTTTGTGGACGTAGGTCGATTGACTGAACCACGTTAAATCTGTCTCTTTTGGTGTATTTCTTGTTTGTTTTCTTACTCATGGTCTTGAGGTTTGCTTTGCTAGCTTTTGTACTACACCTGCTTATTTCGGTCATAACAAGTAGTATCAGAGTCATGGTTCAATGATGGAGCAGGTTAGAGATGAGTGTTCATCTTGGCGGGTGTAGTTCTAGCCGCAACCTTTTTGACAGTAATGAACATTTTTGTTGGAAAAATTGTTTCAGAGAGGTTCTCTGTGTCAAGACGTAGATTTGATAGAGGAGATTATGGGGAAGAGATGCAAGATCTTAAAGATTATGTGAAGAAGGTGGACGAATTTATTTTGTCAGAAATTCAGGCCAAGGGGGAATTTGTTGGGTTTTATTTGCCTTGAGTTTCTTACATAAATAAGTTTTTTTTTTAGGAAAAAGTTTTAATATTTTACTAGTCCTTTTCTTGTAGGAAAGGATTTAGAACTTTATAAATATAGGCTTGTTCCTTCTAACTTAATAGTATTCACAATGTAGTTCTAGGGTTTTGAGAGTTGTAGTTATGGGAGAGAATTTTGTGTACCTCTTTGTATTCTGAGTGAATTGGTTGATGTTGTTTCTCTCTATATTTTGTACTCTCATATTTATAGTGGATTGCTCATCTCCTTTGTGGACGTAGGTCGATTGACTGAACCACGTTAAATCTGTCTCTTTTGGTGTATTTCTTGTTTGTCTTCTTACTCATGGTCTTGAGGTTTGCTTTGCTTGCTTCTGTACTACACCTGCTTATTTTGGTCCTAATAAGTAGTATAAGAGCCATGGTTCAATGACGGAGCCAGGTTAGAGATGAGTGTTCATCTTGGCAGGTATAGTTCTAACCGCAACCCTTTTGACAGTAATGAAGATTTTTGTTGGAAAAATTGTTTCAGAGAGGTTCTCTGTGTCAAGAAGTAGATTATGGAGATGAGAGGCAAGATCTTAAAGATTATGTGAAGAAGGTGAACGAATTTATTTTGTCAGAAATTCAGGCCAAGGGGGAGATTTGTTGGGTTTTATTTGCCCTGAGTTTCTTACCATAAATAAGTTTTCCTTTTAGAAAAAAGTTTTAATATTTTACTAGTCATTTTCTTGTAGGAAAGTATTTAGGCTCTATAAATATAGGCTTGTTCCTTCTAACTTAATTAGCATTCACAATGTAGTCCTAGGGTTTTGAGAGTTGCGGTTATGGGGGAGAATTCTGTGTACCTCCTTGTATTCCGAGTGAATTGGTTGATGTTGTTTCTCTCTATATTTTGTACTCTCATATTTATAGTGGATTACTCATCTCCTTTGTGGATGTAGGTTGATTGACTGAACCACGTTAAATCTGTCTCTTTTTGTGTATTTCTTGTTTGTCTTCTTACTCATGGTATTTCGAGGTTTGCTTTGTTAGCTTATGCATTACACCTTCTTATTTCGGTCCTAACACTTTTCCCCTATTTGACCCTACGTCCATAACTTCTGTTATCTGTTTGAGACTTTATAGGAGGGGAGGAACGATTCCTGAAGTGATTAGATGTGGGGGAGCTCTATGGTTTCGGAAGTTTTAGCAGGGTCGAATTTGAGTTTTGAGAATTTCACAAGGTATAGAGGGTGATTTATGACATATTTGGAGGGTTGACACAATTCCCAAGTCATTCAAGGGCGTTTTAAACCTCTGGGGAAGTTTTAGTTACTTTTAAATTTGAGTTGACCACAATCAACATTTAGTCAAGATGACCTCAAAATGGTGATTAGATAATTCTAATAAGTTTGAAATGTTTTTTTTATGATAGTTTTCACTATCAATTTGTATTCGTGAGGTTTCGAATGACACTAAAACTCAAGAGGAACTTTTTACCTCAAGCTTGAATAGGAGTAGAAGAAAAGAGATGAGGATATATGGACTTCATATCGGCCTTAGCCTCCCAAGTTGACCCTCAACTAATTGATTTCTCCATAAAACCTTCACGAAAGTTATTTCCATGTTTCTTAATCTCTTGACTTGCTTGTCTAGGATCTCTATCGGAACCACTTCATATGAGAGACTTTCATCAACTCCCAATCCTTCTAGGGGAATAATGGATGTCGGATCTCCAATACACTTCTTAAGCATAGAAAAATGAAATACTAGATGAACTGGGGCAAACTCATATGGCAAATCCAACTCATAGGCAACCTTCCCAATACGTTGCAAAATTTAAAATGGACCTACATACTCGAAACTAATCTTCCCTTTCTTGCCAAACCTCATCACACCCTTCATGGGTGAGATTTTCAAATAGACCCAATCATTCACTTCAAATTCTAGATCCCTTATTCTCACATCGGCATAAGATTTTTGTCTACTTTGAGCCGTTCTCAACCTCTCTCTAATGAGACGAACTTTCTCAATAGCTTAATAAACCGATTCGGGACAAATAAGAGCAATTTCACCTACCTCAAACAAACCAACCAGAGACCTATATCTCCTACCATACAAGTCAAAAGAAGCCATACCAATACTTGAGTGGTAGCTATTATTGTAGGCAAACTCTATTAATGGCAAGTGGTCGTCTCAATTACCCTTGAAGTCTATAACACATGCCCTCAACATATCTTCTAATGTTTGGATGGTACACTCCTCTTGCCCATCGTTTTGGGGATGAAAAGCCGTGCTAAGCTTAACCTTAGTACCAAGCCCCTTTTAGAATGACTTCCAAAAGTGTGAAGTAAATTGAGTACCCCGATCCGAAATAATAGATAAAGGAACCCCATGTAACTTCACTATCTCATTTATATACAACTTGGCATAGTCTTCCGCCAAATGAGAAACCTTGACAGGAATGAAGTGGGCTGATTTTGTCATCCTATCTATAATGACCCAAATAGAATCATGTTGCCTTTGGGTACGAGGCCAAACCACAATAAAATCCATATTCACCTCTTCCCACTTCCAAGTGGGAATTAGTATATTTTGAAATGAGCCTCCCGGCCATTGATGCGCAACCTTATCTTGTTGGCAATTCAGACATTTGGCTACAAATCCTACAATATCCTTTTTCATTCCGTTCCACTAATAGGCTTCCCGTAGGTCACGGTACATCTTGGTGGCTCTCGGATTAATAGAATATCGAGAATCATGAGCTTCTTCTAAATTTTGCTCCCTCAAACCATTAATATCCGAAACACATAATCGACCTTGGTACCTAAGTACCTAATCTCCCCCTTGGGAGAAAGCCTCAACGAACTTCTTGAGTACCAACTCTTTCAATTCAACTAATATAGGATCAAGGTCTTGTTTAGACTTCACATCCATCACAAAGGACTATTCGGATCTGTTATGTGCCATGACACCCCCCTTGGTGGAATCCACTAGTTGAAAACTCAACTAGGCCAACCTATGCACATTACAAATCAATTCTTTCTTTTCATCCTCTACATGAACCATACTTCACATGGACAACCTACTAAGTGCATATCCTAAAACATTAGCTTTGCCGGGGTGGTAAAGGACACTCATGTCATAGTCCTTCAAAAGTTCTAACAACCTTCTTTGTCGGAGATTCAAGTCCTTTCGACTAAACACATATTGAAGACTCTTGTGATCGGTAAACACATCAACATGCACCCCATATAGATAATGCCTCAATATTTATAAGGCAAACACAACCGCCACTAATTTAAGATCATGGGTCGGATAATTCTTCTCATGTATTTTATATTGCTTTGAAGCATAGCTAATATATCACTTTACCGTTTTGCATGAGCACACATACCAACCCCACTCTAGAGGCGTCACAATATACAACAAAACCATCAGTACCCTCCGGTAAGGTCAACACCGGAGCGGAAGTAAGTCTATCCTTTAAATCTCGAAAACTTTTCTCACATGCCTCCCGACCACTCAAACTTAGATTTCTTTTAGTCAAAGCCGTCAACGGAGAAACAATAGAGGAAAACCCCTCAACAAACCTGCTATAGTAACCGGCCAAACCCAAAAAGCTTCTAATGTCGGAAGGAGTGAGAACTCTAGGACAACTCTTGACCGCATCCGTCTTCTTGGGATCTACCTCAATACCCTTGCTTGACACAATATGGCCAAGGAAAGATACGGACCTTAACCAAAATTCACACTTGCTAAACTTTGCAAAAAGTTTTTGGTCCTTAAGAACTTGCAACACAATTCTCAAATGGTCTACATGTTCATTCTAACTCCTTGAATAGATCAAAATGTCATCGATAAACACAATCACAAACATGTCTAGGTATTGCCTAAACACTCTATTCATTAAGTCCATAAATGCCGCTGGCGCATTTGTCAACCCAAATGACATAACCACAAATTCATAGTGACCATACCGGGTCCTAAATGCCGTCTTGGGAATATCAACCCCTAGAGCCCTCAATTGGTGATAACCCGAACGAAGGTCAATTTTGGAGAAAAAGCTAGCCCCTTGAAGTTGGTGAAACAAGTCATCAATTTTGGGAATAGGAAATTTATTCTTGATTGTCACTTTATTCAATTGACGATAATCAATGCACATTCTAAAAGACCCATCTTTCTTTCTAACAAACAACACCGGAGCACCCCATGGAGAGCTACTCGATCGAAATAAAACCCTTGTCTAACAAATCTCTTAGTTGCTCTTTCAACTCTTTCAACTCGGCCGGAGTCATTCTATAAGGAGGAATGAAGATAGGTTGTGTGTCCGGTAAAACATCAATACCAAAATCTATTTCCGTTTCAGGAGGTATATCGGCTAAATCATCAAGAAAGACTTCTAGAACTCATTCACTACCGGAACCGATTGTTGAAAAGGGGTTCCAGACTCAACATCAATCACCCTAACAAGATGGTAAATACACCCTTTGGAGATCATTTTCCTAGCTTTAAGGCAAGAATTAAATTGACCTCTAGGGATAGAATTTCCCCCCTTCCACTCTAACATAGGTTTTTTTGGGAATTGGAATTTAACCACTCAAGTCCTACAATCTATATAGGCATGACATGCATGTAACCAATCCATACCCAAAATCACATCAATGTCTAACATGTATAACTCTACGAAATCCACGAAGGTAACTTTATGGGACAAGGAAATGGGACAACTTCTATAGACTCTTTTAGCAACCACCGAGTCACCAACCAGGATAGAGACAGAAAAAGGTTCTACTAACACTTCGGGGAGTATTTCAAACTTCATGGCCACAAAAGGTGTCACAAAGGTGTCACAAAGGACAAAGCAGCACCGGGATATAACAAGGCATATACATCAATAGAAAAGACTTTTAAC
Organism: Solanum acaule; assembly: GCA_036250505.1. Classification (NCBI taxonomy): domain Eukaryota; kingdom Viridiplantae; phylum Streptophyta; class Magnoliopsida; order Solanales; family Solanaceae; genus Solanum; species Solanum acaule. The sequence continues at coordinate 5,711 of JAJOOR010027911.1, forward strand.
ATACCAGTCATAACATTCGGGGAGCTATCTTAGTCACCTCGGGACTAAAGAGCATAAAAACGGTTTTGCTTTTGAGCATTGGAGTTTGAACCGCTTGGAGGAGCTTGCTTATCCTCTCTCCCCTTAACCTTGAGCATTGGACAATCTGTCATCCTGTGGCCACTCTTCCCACAACCATAGCACCCATCCGAGCCAACTAAGCTCTTGCCATTATGTTTTCTACCACACTTTGCACAATTAGGCCTAGCAGCATAAGAACCTCCACTATTGCCTTCTTGAGGTTTAGGGTTAGACACCTTATCATTGTTGACCCTTGGGGGAGCACTAGAGGATCCTTGGTTGGAGAACCTTTGTTTGAACCTTGGTCAACCTTGTCCATCGGACCTAGCATTGGAGAAGTTCCCATCACCAGTTCTAGCTCTTTTTACGTCCCTATTCTTTTATTGGAGTTTCTCTTCCTCCATTTGTTGGGAATACACCATGAGACCTAAGATATCCATAGTATCATGAAGCATTGCCAAACGACATTCTTTTCTAACCAGTATTGACACACCCATCAAATACCTACTCATCATATTCCTTGAGTCCGCCACCAAAGCCGGAGCATACATGGACAATTGAGTAAACTTTAGAGAATATTCTTGAACACTCATACCTCCTTGACGAAGGTTGATGAACTGTTCAACCTTAGCTTCCCTCAACTCTTGGGGAAAGAACCTATCAAGGAACGCCGATTTGAACACTTCCCACTCTATTGTACCCGCTCCTACCGGCTTATTGTTCTTCCATTAAGTATACCATACTTGAGAAACACTCTTCAATTGATAAGCGGGTAGCTCCGCTTTCTCTACCGAAGTCACCCCCATGGCTTCAATTATTTTATAAACCTCTTCCACAAATTCTTGAGGATCCTTTCCCACTTTGGAACCATGAAACTCGAAAGGGTTCATTCTAGCAAAATCCCTCAATCTAGAAGCCACGGAATTCACATTAGTGTTCATTGGAGCAATCACCTATCTATTGGCTTGAGTTGTCACAACTTTAGCAACTAATTGGATATTAGACCTAAACTCCGCATGGGTCACATTCTCAATCATGGGATCATTTGGAGCTTGATTGTCTTGAGGAGGAGCTCCTTGATTCACATTCTCCTATTCCACCCTTGTAGCATTAGCCCATCGTGTATTCATTTCCTGAAGAAACAAGAGAAGGATTAGAAGGAAGACCTTATAGAGTTAAACTCTATCACACAACTTAATAGTAATGAAAGAAGTGAAATTTCCTAAATATCTTATAGCCTCTCATTCATAAATGGGGCGCGCTTCACACTCATGAACAAGACTCTACTAGACGTGGCTTATGAGACATTATCCTAGAATCATTCTAAACCTTTTGCTCTGATTACCAAGTTTGTCACGACCCAAGGGTACCCCTTAGACGTAACATTGCAGATAGAACCCTGAAAGGAACCATGTAAGTCACTTATCATATCATACATAAGTAATGAACAATAAAGAGTAAAATGCATTTTCAAGTCCAAAATTTTGATAAAGGAAAGCGGAAGTCTAGACTTGTCTCAATTAGCCATCTAATACAATATTGGAATCAAATAGGGTCACAACCCTTACAACATAATCCGAAATACAAATACAAGAAAGAAAGAAACTACAAAGATATGTTCTGTTCTCAAACCATGAGGACTCACCACAAGCAAGGAGAATAGTAGAATCCAAGCTTGTATCAAATGAAAATCATCTCAAACACTGGACCCTACACTTGTGAAAAGTATAGGAAAATATGGATTAGTATAAAAATGCACTAAGTATGATATACATGCACAAAATCATGAAGACATGCTAAAAATATATTTTAGTTGAAGAGCATGCACTTTGTCAAGTTTAAGAGTCATCATGAGTAATAGGGTTAAATCATAAGTCAGAAGCATATTCAACATATAGATCATCATAGCATAATGAAAACATACCATAAGCACCGTCAAAGTCTACTTGTGCAATGCATGAATAAGATCCCATAATCCTACCCATACTAGGTAAAGCTTCTTGAGTAACTATAGTTCATAATTAAAATTCTTATTTATACCATCATAATAGGGAGATTAGCCTTAAACAACATAGACCATGTGAGCTTACCATGAAATCTGATGTCTACCCCACACCGAAAAGGGGTTGTCCTACTTGCCTAAGGTAGAACCATACTCTCAGCTTAGGTGGATCCACTAACTAAAGGCCTATGTGGGCACATCGTTTTTGGGATAAGGGGATTGCTTCTAGAAACCCGGACTCAACTAAGGTATAAGGTTTCCATCTCATTAGATACATACTTTGGGAACCCGGACTCAACTAAGGTAGAAGGAACCCATTTGGAAAGCCGGACTCAACTAGTGTGAAAGCTTCCATCTCATATTCATATCCACTCGGTGCTAAGCATTAATTCCAATTGAGTTTATATTAAGTCTTGACGTAAGTTCATAATTATGGAATAATGTCTTGACACTCAATCCAACACAACTCATACTAAAGCTCATAGATTCGATAGGTGAGACTAGTCTTCCAACCTTAGAATCACTACATGTGACAAACATTTCACATCATATCATATTCATATATAAGTTTGTACATGAGGATAACTTCCAACAACACAACAACTAGATCATAATCATATTCACTTTACTCTCAAAGTTTTCACAAAGCATATACATAAATCTCATAATCATGCATAATTCATATACTTTGCCCTTCAAGAACCATAGATCACATTCCATCAACACATCTAGAATTACTACATTAGACATGGATGATAACATAATTCAAGTAGTTCAATTACTACATACATAATTCTATCATATTCTACTTGCATCAATCAATACCCACACTTTAAGATCAAATTTGGGAAAAATAGGGGAATTCATGGATTCTTGGGGAATTAAATATAAAATGATATAAAATCATCAATATATCCATAGAAAAATATAATCCAATTATTAAAAATGAATTTGAAAGGAATCAATGAGATTGAAGTCAAACCCTAGATTTCAGGATTTGTTACTTTGAAATTGAGGGTTTTGAAGGAGATCCATAGGTGAAGGCTACCCATGGATGAAGAGCTACCATACCTTGGTGAAGAATCCCCACGAAATTGAGTGAAAAAGCCTTCTTCTTCAAACCCTAGCTTGATTCTTTTCTTCTTCTTCCTTGGAGTTCTAGAGATAAGATTTTGGGGGAAATTGGATTTGATTTGGGAATTTTGAAATTATGAGAAAGAAGACTTAATTTGATGACTTAAAATCTTTATCTAGGTGTCCTAATTTATTTTAAAATGATGTCATTTAATGTTAATTAAAAATGGAAATCCCCAAAACGCCCCCAAGTGTAACTGCCAAAAGGCAGTTCCCAGGCCCCATCCATGTCTACCAATGACGGACCATGGTAGGACCCACGGCCCGTGCTGGTGAACCTTGGTAACGGTTCTGGGACTTGTTTACCAGGGCTTGATCCATGCCCCTCACCCATGAGGTGTGGCCTGACCCACGAGGCGTGGGTGCCCTCCGTGGGTCATTGCCAGGAAGGCTCTAAGAGGTTTTTTCCTGAAGGACCCATAGTTGGTCCTTGGGTTTTAAATCTTTATGTTTTAACACAAAAACCTAAATTTTAAGATATGGGCAGGCACGTTCATGACTTTAAACCCTAACATCAAGCTCTAGTTTAGCCCACTAGTTTCAGTGGTGGTACATTTCAACGCATCCAAATCATGCTTCACATGTAGCTTGTGCAATTCACTTTTATTTCCCTTTGTAAAAAAATATCATTGATCGCTTCTCGATGGCATTGTAAAACCTTCACTTGGACTTCTACCTCTTTCAAGGGTCTCCAAATAATGCCCATCCCCTTGTTTTTTAACACCTTTGCATACATAGGCGGCACACAACTTGAGAAACCATGCAATGATATATCGGGGTTGAGCTTGTTTGAAATTCTCAAACCCATGGAACTTGATTGCGTCACTTATGGTCGGGTAGTTGTTTAGGAGTCCGTCCATAGACAAATGCCTATCCTAAAAGATTCTCCCTCCCCTAATGCTTTGAGCCTATTGTAGGATCTCAGAGCTATTATCAGGAGCACTCCTGAAGCAAGTGATACCGGGTTTTCAGCAACTTTTACCGAATTCTCTATCCACTTATTTGCCACCAGTTTAATAGGTGTTTTACTCTCATGCGTAGAGGTGCATAGAGTGGTATGCTTCTGATTAGAGGGTTCATGCTACAACAAAAAATATTTCAAAACAAAGATCCTGTTATTGGAGGAATAGACCTCTGCTCACTGTTGGAGGATACAACTTTTTAGCATTTGTATCTACCCCTTTCCTATGACAAAAAACATTTCAAAACAAAGATCTATTGAAGGTTAGTTGAGAAGAAGTAAACAATAATCACATATGAAACTATGGTTTGAGGTCCGCCGAATGGAAGGCAATTTTCCTAACTAAATAAGAACGCTAAGAAAAGCTCGACAAAGTTGAGAGAACATAATGGTATCTAACTAAGGCTTGTTAGGCAGTGTAAACTCACATTCTGTGATCCACCATGTCGGGTTTCGCGAGATAAGATAACCCCAGTGGATTGTATACTACAAAAGTAATTAGGAACATGCATTAGAGTGACGTCAACTCTAAATCAACAATTTGCCGAGTTGGTTACGGTGATCTAAGACAACCCCATTAAACTTGAAAGAACTCAGGTCACAAATTCAAACTCAAAAGGCGATTGGGACTTAGTTAGCGATTCTCCTAATAACCTAGGTGGGCTAAGACAGGTCCTCCAAATAGATAATTTAAGTCCAATGTCAATTTTATGAAGTTTAAACAACAAAATACAACACTACCCAATACCTACTCGATTTTATAAGTTACCCATATGATAGGCTACCCCACGGTACTCACAATTCCCCAAATTTTAACAAAGCATTATTGATGTGAAGATTTATTCTCAAGAAAGACGTCACCATATCAAACATTGGGAAAATACAAGTCAAACGGACAAAATTGGGCTCATGATACTTCATTCAAATAAAATTCAATCAAAACCCATTTAAATTACCAACCCAATTGAAACATTTATCCTTCACAATCAATTTTAAAAAGTTTAGGCATAACATTAACTATCGTAGATCATGGGCATCATTCAATCAACTAAAATCAAGCTACCCATAAGATTCTAATAGTACAAAATCAACTAGTACACTTGTCCTAGTCCGTACTAATCAATATAAAATGAAAACAAATAAAATAATTTCCAGAACCAACTTGAGACAAGGAACACACAACGACAATGAAAGACTAGAGGTTAGGGGGCTAGAATTAGAACCACTCAATCACACTAAACTAGCAAATCAAAGCACACAAATACACACTAGAGTTTAAGCAAAGGTAGTGGGAGTTTAGGAAGTGGAAATTCTCAAAAGATCAAAAGGTGACTTTTAAAAATTGAAAGACTCAACCTTTTTATGTCAGGAATGTTTTGCGATTTGTGACTAACATCGTCAAACGTGATTGGTGCATCAGTGAATGATTTTAAGATCGCCGATTATGTCTAAACAAATGCAAAACCTAAACTTCAACTCGGTGGACCCGTTGTAGTGCACTTACTATCATTTGGTGGATCGTTTTATAGTTCAATGTTTCTTCAAAGTTGACAATACCATTTTTTGACATTTATGGTTCAAGAGGAAAACCTGAAGATGTCTCCTAAACACTTTTGGCGCATCACCGGTAGGGTTCTTATATTACCAAATGCATCCTTTTAAATTTTTGACTTCGTCTTATCCTGCACTCTTAACACACATTATTCAAAGCTATAAAAGAAATTTGGGTTTCCTTCCAAGTTGCACCTTATTTAACATCATGGCATGACACAATATTTCTCATCAACAGTTATTTTTGAGGTTGGTGATGGGGTCTATAGGAAACATTTGTTTTGCCATTGATTAAGGGGGAAGAGATCTGACACATTTGAGTCTCCAACAACTTGATTGGAACGAAATGAGAAGTAACTATTTGAGCGAAAGTTGAGAAGTCATTTTTCATTTCCTTCTGACACCTGTCACACCCTTCAATCTTGCTGAAGATTTTTTTCAGCATATCATCTGTTTAGTTTCCCTCAAGTCCAGCAAGTTCTTTTGCTCGGGACGGCTATTAGTGGGATAAATATATCTTTTTCATCTTCATAATCTCTGCAATTACAACCTTGATCAGCCCAATCTTTCCAACCATTATCTTTGTTCCAACCTTAGTTCTCACTATGTGTTGGATAATGTCACGACCCAGGGGTACCCCCAAGATGTAACATGGCACATAGAACCCCAAAGGACTCAACGTAAAGCACTTAGCATATCATAACGCCTTAACCCTTGGCCTTGGCCCTTGCCCCCTGCCTTGGCTCTTTCCCCTCACACTTAGCCCTATATGGCCTACTGAGCTATGGGGTACTACATATAATTAAGATTAGAACTCCCTATTTGGGTCTCCATGTTATAGTTTCAACCCAAAGTACACCCTAGTTGTGACATGGATAATAGGATCCTAAGAGACCTTAATAAAGACACTTGACATAAGTAATGACTTAAGTTAAGGATATAAAATATGAAATCAATAATAAAGCTAATGAAGTCTAAACCAAAATATATCATCAAAAGAGAATTCATGATAAAAAAACATGAAATGCGGAAGCTATGCTAAGTTTGATGTAAGCCTTTCCTATAAAGATGTGGTTAGAACTAACCCCTAAACCACGAATGAGTCATCTATCAGAAATGACATCAACAAATAAACTTATAGAGGTTATCCAGCATTCGAACCAAGAGGACTCACAAATATCACAAATTAATGAAAGATCCAATCTATCTATGACCGGATAGAGAAGCGTCAAACCCTATATTATAAAACAATATAGGCACAATATGCATCAATACTCTAAATGTACTGAATATGGGGAACATGCATAAAACATGAGCATTAATCATGATAATCTTGAGAGCATAACGATGTATGACCAAGTACAAAATATCAACCTCGATACGCTAGTTTTAAAAGTCATGTGGAACAGGTCAATGCAAACCTTGGGATATCATGTCGTAAGCTTAAACCATTTTATTTAAATGTGTGTGAAAGAATATTAACCAACGTATAACCATAAGATCCAATCATAGAGTTCAATGTAATACCCCATCAAAGAGGGCCCTAAACATCTTGCTCAGACATTAAGGATCATTACTTTGAGACATGGGTACTCACCAGTAGTTATTGAGACTTGGGTACTCGCAGTTGTCCTCGTAATACCAAAAGTATTCAAAGACTTTGTTACTCGCTTCTATTTTCCTTATTTCATGGATACTCTACTTATTTTATGATGGTAGGTAGTTTATTGGACACAGGTAATCACCTCTATTCCTGTCGGTGCTAAACAACTCCCAATGGAATTAACACATTTTACATGACAGTAGCTCTTTTAATTATAAGGACTTTCATAACTTGCTTCTAGAGACACTAATCTAAGCATCTCAATCATGATTATCTTTCACATAATAGTACTTCAATCTGAAGCAACATAATTCATCAAAGCATCAAATTCAAGATCTTGTAAGTATGTGAGAAAGCCATTCACAATTCATTGGTACTTACTTTATGATCTTCCTTATTTCATAAATCATTATGTTTATAGGACATGCATAAATCCATCATTATAGTTCTTAAACATTCATGCATCATGGCTTAATTTCTTAATTAATCATACATACAAGCACATGTTCATGAAGAACATTCTTGAAAGAATATTATATTCACGAATTCCTCTATTCAATATTACATGCATAATCCCAAAGTATAATTCATAATCACAATATAATAACATAATATGGGTTCACATAAATTTCGTCAAAAATAACCAATAGCACTCGACTCATGCATATTAAGATCAATTAGATTTAATTTATACATAAACAATTGAGCCCATTCATAAACATGTAAAACCCTAGAATTCAGATTAAATCTATAAAGGAGTTTTGGAGAAATCATTGGGAATTAATGGATGAGGGAGATACATTGATTAACGTCCAACATACCTTGATTACAAAGCCCTACTAATTTGAGGATGAAGACCCTGAAGAATTGAAGAACCCTAGAAATCCTTTGGAAGCCTTGGGGAAACCTTTTGCGAGAAAGCCTTAAAAGAATCGTCTATCTTGGGGATTTAAAAGGAATGGGTTGTTTTCTAGGAGTAAAATAAGGCATAGAATTTGATTATAGGGAAAAACGACGCAGTTTAGGATTTAAAAGGGTAGGATAAGATCCTAATACCCATGACTTAAACCTACTAAAAAGACCTACGAACTGTCCTATGGTCCGTATAACTTTCTACGAACCATATAGGTCATCCGTACAACTAGATATATTGGGACCCAATTTCTTGACTAGATTCCACAAGACCTCTCTATGGTCCTGTAACACTCCGAAAAATGGTAGGTTAAACTAGAGCCTAAACGTGAGGATAAATGGCATAAATGATAGTTATGAGGGTCAAGGATAAAGGGGCAAGTGCAAGGCAAAGGGGCCAAGGCTTGCCCCTAGGTTGGAGCTACTGCCCCACCTTCACGAGTGGGACCACGAGTCGTGGTCCTCACCATGGCTCGTGATGGCAGCTCATGGTCTTGCCTTGGCCATGAAAATGTGGCCACCATTTTCCCTAGCTACTGCCTCAACTTCCACGGTCATCACCATGGCTCGTGGTCATGATCACGACTTGTGGGAGGCCTCATGGATTTGCCTTAGGCAATGAGCTAAGGGACATAAGTCACGAGGCTACTGCCTCAAGGACCACGAGAGGCACCACGACTCGTGGTCTTGACCACAGCTCGTGGTGCCCCTCGTGGTGATGGCCTTGGGCTTGAAAGCCTCATGCCACCTTAGAAGGGCAACTGCCCCAATCTTCACGAGAAGGACCATGAGTCGTGGTCCTCACCACGGCTCGTGAAGGTGCTCGTGGCACCTAGGCATGGTCCTTAAATGAGGGACAATTGGGTCATTTCCGTTTTAAGTCCAAACAAAGTGGGGTCGTTTTGGGTATTTTTAAGGGTACTATATAAGTTATTTTTAAGCCTAAATTCACAAGACAAAGTCATAATTCACTAAAACCCAAATCAAAATAAAAAACTCCCTCCTCTTACAATATTTCTCTCTCTAGAGTTCCTCCATGGAAGAAGCTCAAGAACTTGAAGACTAGGGCTCAAGAACCAACCCTCTCAACTCCAATTTGTGGGAAAAGCTTCAATTAAGGTATGGGAGTCTTGATATATGGATAGTTTCCTTCCATAAAGCCCTTCAACTCTAATTCCAAATTGATAGATTCTTTAATAAAACTAGGGTTTTCAATCTGGCCATGAGTTCTTCCTAAAAACAATTTCATTGGGTTAATTGTCTTATATTATGGATGATTTGATGTTTAATGGTGATTTTTATAGTAAAATTCCCCATGAACCCATGAATTACCCCATGACCCAAATTTCATGAATTGTGATGGGTGTGTTCATGCAAGATAATGAATATGATACGAACTATACTTAGGACTTCTTGATGAGTTTACTTAGTAGGAGTGGGGGTATGGGACTTCACTTTTGCATTGCACAAGTGGACTTAGTAAGGTGTTATGGGATTGTTTTCTTTATGCTATGATGAGACATGAATTTATGCATGTATGTTGAATGGATAGTTGCTATGAATGACTTTCCTTATATTCAAGTAATGTACATGACTATTTCCTTATTTATGACTTTTGATTATGATGAGGTCTAAAGATGATATGTATGACTAAGGTAGCTTCAAAGGAGTACTTAGTGTGGTTGGTATTATGGGATGCCAACCATACATTGCACAAGTGTTCCTTAGAGTTGCTAAGGTAATGGTCTTACTATGTTTTGAAGTTAAATGTGATTGTGACTTGTGTTTTCCATTAAAAGTGCATGTTGATTTCCAAACTTGACCAATGCATACTTTTTAACTAAAATGTCCTTTTTATCATATTTCAAGGATTTTATGCATGCTTCCATACTTAGTACATATTTGTGGTAACCCTACTTCTTCTACATTTTTGATAAGTGTAGGTTCCGGCTAGGTGAAGTGTGCTTCCTTTTTGACAAAGACTTGGCTTTGCTTATCTCCAAGACTTGTGGTGAGTCCTCATGGTTCGAGGACAAGAGTCTACTATTCTAGTTGCTTTTTTATATTCTACTTTTGAGGCTTCTTTTGATTGTAAAGGGCTGTGACCCTATTGACATTCTATGTAGTAGATGTATTATGAGACAATGTCTAGTTTCTTTTTGGTTTTATGAAGAAAAGACTTTGATTGTAAAAAATTAAATTCCGCATCATTTCCATTTCCTATGTTTATGTACGCTAAGGGCTTGTATGAGACCCTTTCGGGGTCAAGTACGCCGTGTTACGTCTAGGGGGTTCCCCCTGGGTCGTGATAGGTCCATCTAAGAATACATGGACTGTAGACCCAACCATAGAACATATGAACCAAAATCATTCAAAGTCTTAGATCAACTTCCACGAGACTGGTCTATGACCTATAAAAATTTCCATGACTTGTACAACCCTCCGTAGACCAAAAAGTTCTTCAAATTTCTCTAGATCCGGATTGCTATTAAAGAACCTTTCTATGATCCGTAGAACATCCTACGACATGTCCTGGTCAATCATAAACCAAACTTCAGAAAATTAATTTTATTCCAAAACTCAACTTTGTTCCTATGAGACCCATCTACGACCTATAAAAGCTTCTATGAACCATAGATGGAATCCATAGGTCACAAGTAGTAGCCCAAAACTGAAATGTTTCCATTTTCCAATTTCAAATGCATTACAATAATTCTCTTCTTCATTAAACAATGCCTCAAATTGGCATCCTTTGGTACTTCCCACTGCTTGTTCCAACACTGTTTACCATTTTGAATCCACCTACCATGATAGGTTTGGATAACAAATCAAGTTGAGTCATCATGTTTGCCATGTTTTCATCATGCTCATGGTTCTTCAATATTTTTTCCTTACTCAAACTCAATTGTATAGGAGATACTTTATATTTTCTTGTATGTCATGCTTCGTTTATCTTACTCATATCATCAATCAACTTTCTTGCTACACCGAACGACTGTCTCATCAGCTCACCTTGGACAACTTGATCAAACAAACCTTTGTTGGTCGATTCAAAGTTATAGTAAAAGTGTTGCACCAATAAATTCTCCAGAATACGATGATTTGGACATTATAGCAATAACTTTTGAAACTGCAACTACGTCTCATGAAGAAGTTCGCCTCCCAATATTTTGAAGTTATAGGTGCTATCTCTAAGATATACCATTTTTAAAGGAGGGAAAAATCTCTCAAAGAATGCTTCCATTAGTTCCTCCCATGAAGTGATAAAATCATCCAGTAATGTAGAAAACCATCTAGTAGCCTATACCATTAAGAGGAATCGAAATAACCTTAGCTGGATATATTATTATGAGATGTTTTTAATGATGAATGACCCAAAATTTTTCTCAATGTTTCATATATTTTCATGGAGTCTTCATGAGCAAGGCCCTCAAACATTCCTCTCATTTGAAGAAGTTTTAAAATCAATTTGGTTACATGGAACCTAGCTGTACAAGTTGTAGGAGGTAACATGATTGCTTGTATGCTTTCAATGACATTCATATGCATGTCTTTCATGTTTCCCATGTTATCATTATGCCTAGAAGTACTAGCACCGTCACTTCCATATTTGCTCATATTTCCACCTGCAATTAGGGCACAACAACAACACAAAATAACAATCTATTATAATATTCACAAACTGAATTCTTAGCCACCACCTTCAGGCAATGACGTCATTTTTGATACACTCAAATTACTCTAAAAACAATTACAAGAGTAAGTCGTTTTTAGCAATAAAATTACCAAACAAAAGAGTTGATAACGCTCAACTACACTTCATACTTTTCTACGTGTAGGGGGTCACAATCAAGTATAAACCCAACCAAGAGTTAGAGTCGATCATACATGGAGTGATACATTAATAAATTCTATTACGAAGTGAAATAGTGTTCTAGTCATTTGTCGAAGTAGATATGTTAGAAACAATAAAATTAAATGGCAAAGGGTTGACAATTAATGTCAATTGGGGGACTAGAGTTAACAATTAGCAACTAAGAACTAACATGAGCAATCAAGTAGAGAGGGATCCTTAGGAGTGTGATCAATTGAATGTCAATTTCACTAAATGGGTGATCATTATTTACTAGAAATCGTTGAATCTTAGTGGGTAGGCTAGTCTATAGCTTCAATGGCCATTTCTCAATCACCTATTAGGAATCAAGAGAGTTCTCTCGAACCTCGACAAGGATAACACATATAAACAACTCAATACCTCCATCAATCTACTCTTTCAAGCTAGATTAGTAGGATTGAATTTAGACCCACTCTTTCAAGCTAAGTCTACAATAACCCAATGAATTAATAGTTTTAACTCTAAAACCTCTTTCTCAAGAAAACATAGAATGCTGAACTAGAGTTTTATTTTCAATGACAATTCATTAATAAAAACTCAACTACTAATTGAACCCACTTCAAATTAACAATCAAATCAGTAAATACTGACACCCATAAGCTAATTGAAGCATTCAATCACATGATCACACCGCCAAGAATGGGGTTTTATCCCAACATATTTAAGAGCAAGAACTATCAACAATGTTTTCCATCAGGTTGGGTAACAATCCACAAGTCTTCAAAGTGCTCAAATTGAATTTAAAATAAAATAAACCCTAAATCTCTACTCAAAAAGTCAAAGAAAAATGTTAGAGTTCAAAAATCCCAGAACTGGACAATGTGGGAACTCTCAAAAACTTCAGAACTACTCTTTCTTCTTTTGAAAATTGCATTTATACCTTCCCAGATTTTCAGCTTCGGAATCACTTGGTGGAATAAGTCGAGCTTTGCTGACTAGGTCGACGACTCACCTAGTGCTCCTTTCCATCGCCTTCTTGGCTTGGCTTTTCACCACTTCCCTTCTGTGACTTTAGGCGATCAAGATAGTAATCGCCGATCCTTTCGGCGCTTCACCGGAAGTCTAATCTCATCACCGAGTTGAATTCGTCCATGGACTGGCCTATTGTAACTTTTGGTGAGCTGAAGAGCCACTCGGCGACTCGCCGAGTTGCTTTGGCAAGCATCAACCTTTCTTTTCTTCACCTTTTCCATTTTTCACTCCTTTTTGTCCTGTAATGTCCTTGCCTTGCTCTTTTGCCTTCATTGCTGCAAATTAGCATTTTAACATCAGTTTTAAGCATAAAATAGGCATCGAGGACACACAAACACTAAATATTAAGCCCTAAAGGAGTCGAAATCCCTAACTCATAAACACCCAAACTTGATATTTGGCTTGTCCTCAAGTAAAACAAAATATCAATTAGTTCAACAGAGATGTCTACAAAAGGTGCTACTCAAGAGTCAACATGAATTCACATGAGGTGCAACCTACCCATTCAATGTAAATTGTGCACTACAAGTTTCAAATTTTGACTAGCCATCATCAAATAAAACTCAAATTCACAATGCTTGCTTCAAATGCAAATTCAAGCTCAACAATAGTATTTGAATGCCCTCACATCAAGAATGATTCCATACTCAGACAAAGTTCATCAAAATTTCAGAATTAAGGAAATAAAAGAAACTATAACACACTCTCAAATATAAACACATGCATGATATTACTTAGAGGCTTGCACGTATTTTCCAATCAACATGACATTAAGCTCAGTCAAGATCACAAATGTCTTTCAAATATTGTAACCGGGCTGAGGGTAAAGGTATGATCATTTCACCTTTACTCCTTTTCTTTTTCTCTTTGTAATTTTCACAATCCACCATTTGTTCTTTTAAGCATGATTCATTGGATACCCCATTTCGTTTATCCAATGCATAAACTTTATTGCAACATTCTTTTTATTTTTCAATCTTTTTCTTCTCTTCTCTTTTTTTTTATATGGAAGGGTTCCATCTTTTTCATCACAATCCATCAAGGGAAAATTTTACAAACTTCTTGACTTTCCTCCTTTTTTACCGCACCCCCAACATAGGCTTTTGGCCTAAGTTTGCTATTCAAACTGACCAATGATTCATGAAGGTCTTAGGTGATGGAAAAGAGGTCAAATGTGTTCATGTTTCATCCAAATAAAAGTTTAGGCTCAAATGGTTCCAAGCTAGCTTCACACATTCACAAGGTTGTTACAAAGAGGTATATTAGCAATTTGGTTCACTCTCGAATTATTTTTCCTAAGATCATCTCTATCATTCATCTACATTAGTCGATTGGACTAACGGGGTAAGTTCTAGGTATTACCAGACACATATTTCAACACAATCTCACCACACATGGCATTCAACACAATCATTATTCAAGAGTTCTACAATTTTAGCTCAAGTGCAACGGTCATCACAAGATTCAATTCAACAATCAGCCAGTCATAATGAGATGCTAAGAGTTCACACATGACTTATGCAACTTAAATTTTCCTCATTGGAATTGCACAAATATATCGTTCAATCAAGAGCACTATTCAAGTCATCCGTATTGATCACAACTGATACTTAAATATGGAAGAGAACTATAACGACCCGAGAGCACCCCCTAGCCGTTACATGCGTATTCGACCTCTCGGAGGTCTTATACTAGCCTTAGCATTCATTCATCGCATAGATCATAAAAATCACTAAGAATTTAAAACTTTTATTCAATAAAACCATAAGACTTCAAGAGTCATCAACATTTGAAAACATCAATACGCAAGCGGACTACTAAGTCTCTTTAGCCAATCTTAGACAAGAACTTAAAACGTACTAAGGGACACGGCCCTTTACAAATTAAATGAAACTTAAGTATCTATTACAATGACTAAGAAACTTCTAAACATAGTCCTCGAATCTTGAGGACATACCAAAAACTTGAAATAGTGAAGCAATCCAAGCAACTCCAAAGCACAATCTCCTCTTAGTTACCACAACCTACACTTGTAGTAAAATAGAAGAAAGGGGTTAGTACAACACACATACTAAGTATGGGAATATGCAAAACATGCTAAAAAAGACATTTGTTTGGAAGTTATGCTTTCATGCCATTTTGATAAAATCTCATGAACATCAACATAATAGGCACCTTACAAGTCACAACCAACAATACAAAGTCATATGCTTCACAATACATCATA
>JAJOOR010027912.1:0-27767 GCA_036250505.1 Solanum acaule
TATATATATATATATATATATATATATATATATATATATTGTTCAGCTTTATCCTATCTTGCATGCTCAGTACCTTTCAAGTACTGATACATACTCTGCGCTATATCTTCTCACGATGTAGGTTTAGGTCCTCAGAATTCAGATCACACATAGATCGGTTCCCGATCTCCAGTTCAGCAGCATCAACGATGAGTCCTTATTCTTCGAGGACTAAAGACATATTTCCTTTTTACATTCAATCTTTCAATTTCAGTTTTGCTAGAAGTTAGCTGGGGGCATGTCCCAGCATTTCTAGTCAGTTAGAGGTTTTTATTCAGACTTAGTTAGATTTAGTTTTAGTTTTAGTTTAATCTTTCAGTTGTTATTGAACTCTCAGTTTTATATATAAAAACTTAGAATGGGCATTCCCCATTATTTCCCTTTATGTCATATTTTAATCTTCTGCATAGTATAAATCTTTAAGTATGCTTATGATATGCCAACATGGTTACCTTAGGGTCACTCCTGATCCTAGGTCCCGTGTTACGTCAAGGGGGTAGCCTCGGGGCATGACAACTTTAAACTTGTTTTAAGACTCGATCACTTGAGTTGAGAAAGAGTGGAGTTGAGTTTATTTTTTAAAAAATGAATATATGGGAACTAAGTATTCCCAAGAGTAAATGTTTTAACTTTTAAAAGAGGAGGAAACTTTGATTTCCAAAAGAGTTTTGAGCAATTTGAGTACCATCTCCTTTAAGAGAAAGATTTTTGAGTAATAATCTCAAAACATAGAAAGAGTTGTGTTTTTAAACATATGAGCTAGTTATATTTTGGGAGTAGTATTGAGAACCGATATGGGAGAGAGTTCTGACAACTCACAACCCCCATAAACCAAGTAGCCAATGTGGGTAGAAAGGTTATACATTTTAGATGATTCCTTATTGCTTTTTAGCATAGCCTAGTGGATCCACTTAGTAGTAGGTTCTATACCCCGACAAATTATAGGACTATTCTAGCAGGGTGGGCTAGACGTTATATCATCACATAGCTCATAGTGATGGTTGTCAGTTAGAAAATATCCCACAGAGTTATATTGTATTTTTATATACAAATTGAGTTATTATTGTATTCCTCAATACATTGAGTTTCTATCTACTGTTTTAAAAGCTTTCCATAGATTTCATATTTTATTGTTGCTTTATTCTTGAGTATCCAGAGTTGAACTATGTTTCATAGAGTTGAGTTGAACTATGTTTCACATAGTTGAGTTGAACTATGTTTCACATAGTAGCGTATCTTATGGTTGAGTTGAGCCCTATTTCTCTGAGTTAGAGTTGAACTATGTTTCACTGAGTTGAGTATCTTATTATTGAGTTGAGCCCTATTTCTCTATGTTGAGTTGAACTATGTTTCACTGAGTTGAGTAGCTTATTATTGAGTTGAACCCTATTTTCTCTGGGTTGAGTTGAGCTGAGTTGAGAAGAGGTAAGTATATTTCTTTTCCTTCAGTTCAAGCTTATGTTTATTCTTTAGAATTCCCCTTACATGCTCGTACATTCCACGTACTGAGCCATTTGGTCTGTATCGTTTCATAATGCAGTTAAAAGTATTTAGAATCATCAACATGCGTTTCGTTGAGGGCATGTGATATTCCAATTAGCTTTGGTGAGCCTTCTTATATTCTAGAGGACTTTACCTTTATCTTACATTCAGTAGTTTTGAGATGTCGTGGGTCTTGTCCCGATATCCTTCTGTAATAGTAGAGTCTTCATAGATATACAGAGTTGAGAAATTTTTGTATTTACTTTTATTTTGAGTATTGTACAGACTTTTAAAAAGGTTGAGTATATGATTTTATTGAAATTAATTTATTTAAACTTTTGTATGCTTGAGTTAGTCTTCCGCTTATAGCCAGCCAGGATGAGGGTTCGCTTGGGGACCAACAATGGTTCTTGAGTGTTGGCCACTTCCAGGGTGTAGGCTCGGGTCGTGACAAACCCTATCCATCATCTCCAATCATGGTACCCATTTCACTTCTCAGTTTTGGAAATCTTTTTCGAAAGGGCCTTGGTACTCATATTAATTTTAGTACGGCCTTTCATCCTCAAACCAACGGGCAAGCGAAGCATAATATCAAAACTTTTGAAGTCCCTGTTATGTGGGCCCATATTAGATTTTTAGGAATATTGGTAGGGTTTCTTATGAACTTGATTTTTCTAATGACTTAACATCGGTACATCCAATTTTCCATGTCTCCTTGTTGAATAAATGTGTTATTTATCTGACATCTATAATACTATTGGAGAGCCTTTGTATAAAGGAGAGTCTTCCTTATAAAGAGGTTCCAGTTGAGATTTTAGACACGCAATTGTGGAGTTTGAGAAACAAAGAAGTTACTTCCATGAAGTTTCTTTGGAGGAATCACTTAGTTAAGGGTGTAACTTGGTATGCCAAGGCCGATATGATCTCCTGATACCCTTATCTCTTTCCCTCCGTTCCTACTCTAGCTTGAGGTATTTAGTTCCTCATGGTTCATTCTTCTGATTTCATGTGTCTTAGTCATTCCCATGTTTCCTCATGCATGCATGCTCATGAAAACTTAATTTTGAGAAAAGAGATAACTTGATCGATTTCTCCAAGATGATGTGCATCTGAGTATGATTTGCATGCATGTGTAATGAAATGATGCTTTGAATATGTTTGAGCTTGGATTTGATGCTCCTCATTGATATTGTGCATTTTGAGTAGTTGCATTCATGTTGGGTTGTTAGCTCTTTTCCCTATCCTCCTTATGATGTATTGAGTTCCATTCGAAGATGAATGTCTGAAAGAGGGAGATATTGTAATACCTTGGATTTGGAAAATAAGGTAAATGCAGTTTTTGGGCCGAGTTCTGTGTCTACGAGATCCATCTACGGATTGTAAAAGGTTCTACGGGTTGTAGATGGACACCGTAGGAACTAGGAAAAATAAAATTTTGAATCAAGTCCCAGTACCCCTTTTTATAGTTCACCATGACGGTTTGTCATTCTTTGTATGAATCGTAGATAGGTCTTGTAGATGTGTCCTAGCCTTATTAAAATTTTGGGAGTCAAGGTTGGTTCTACGGGTGGTATGTACAGTCCGTAGGAACACCTATGAGGCGTACATAGGGTTTTGTCAAAATTGGTAAAAATTTGAAGTGCTAGTAACCTATCTACGAATGACCTGTAAGGTTCATAGAAGGACCTATGAACCATAGGTCCACCGTAGATGGGGCTAGACAATTATTTTTAAAAGGGCTTTTGGGTCATTTCCTAATTGTTTTAACTCGATGCTACATCATTTTACCCTCTACCCTTTGCCCTATATAAAGGTTTTAAGCACCAAATCACCCATTTTCAACTCATTCTCCTAAATTCCCTAAAAACAAACCTAAGCCATCCTCTGAGAAGAAGAAGAAGAAGAAGAAGAAGAAGAAGAAGAAGAAGAAGAAGATGATGATGATGATGAAGAAGACGCAGAAGAAGAAGAATAAGAAGAAGAGGAAGAAGAAGAGGAAGAAGACGAGGAAGAAGAGGAAGAAGAGGAAGAAGAGGAAGAAGAAGAAGAAGAAGAAGAAGAAGAAGAAGAAGAAGAAGAAGAAGAAGAAGAAGAAGAAGAAGAAGAAGAAGAGGTATGTTGGTATTCACCTATGAAGTCCTTTCCTCCATAGGGTTCCTAAATTCTCCAATTTTACAAAGCCAGATTCCCTGTAACACCTCAGAGTTCGAGAAAGGGGAAAAAAGAAAACGGGTAAGCCCACAAACCCAAAATGGACCATGGAACCTTCATAGCACCCTATATAGGCTGTTTGGGGTTCCACGGCCCGTTAAAAGCTTCGCGAGTGACCATCCAGGACTACCATGGGAGGGGTCACTTAGAAGGAACCCTAGATGGTCCATGTAGGGGTTCACGACCCATCAAGGACATCCTGAACAACCCTCTAGAGGCTGCTTGGGAGAGAGTCATCTAGACGGTTCCTTTGACGACACGTAGTGACTTGGACGTCCCATCAAGGGGCCCGTACAAGTCACCCAAACAGTGAGGTTGCACCGAAGGCCACTCTAAAGGACCACAAATGCCTAGACGGTTCGTGAAGCTTTAGATGGAACGTGAAGTTTTCTGTGAAAGAGACTTATCAGATTTTGAGTTTGGGTCAACTTCAAACAATCATATCTTTCAGCACAAAATAAATTACGTGGCCCATGACCTATCAAAATAAAGTCCTTTGAGTCCTATTTCCAACTCCACCAAGCTTGCCTGATGCCGATCCCAAAGTAATAAATTTGCGATCATTTTAGTGAAGCCCTATTGGGTAGGGCAACATGAGGATCCACTAGATCGGCCGTCATGACTTAGACGGCCCGTCAAACATCTGTGAAGGTCACTCCATCAACTTTAAGTCAGGGTCGTAAAAGTATATTCCCTTATGTGTTTGGTACTTTAACTACGTCATTTGGTACTTAAACTACGTTTTTTACTTAGTCTAAGCCTAAGTAATTAGTCAGAAACTACCAAAAAACCCTCATTCTCCTAAATTCATCTAAGTTAGAAAGAAAAGAATAGAAATAGGCGATAGTTTCTCCTAAGAACAAGCAGAGGTCTTCTTGAAGTTCATCCCCGAAATCCAAAGGATTTCTCCGTAGTTTTTGTCACCATGTATGAGGGATTTCACTAGTGGGTTCATTTCACCCATTAGGTCCCTAATATTTAGTCAACTCTTCAGTTTATCCACAAGTTGTTCAGACCTAGGGTTCCTAAATCTTAGGGATCAATTGAAGTTTACTTGTTATAGTTTATATGTTATTGATCACATATGTACTGGAGAATTATTATAGTCCCATGTATAGAACTCAGAACCCTAACTTGTGTTAGTTACCAGTATCTCATGAATTATACTTGCTAAGTAGATCAGTCAGAAAATCATTCTTCAGAATTCAAATGCCATATATTTGCATATGTATGTTGCATTCTCAGATAATTATCAGTATTTTGGGCTACTCCGTATTTCAATAGCATTTTAGCTTTATATTCAGTTGGGAGTATAATTAGCAATGAGTTGGACTAGGGTTCATCATACCCACAAGTCCTAGAATTATGTACCCCTGTAGACTTGTAAGTCTCATTTGTTGGGCATCAATTTTAGTGATCACGCCATTTTTCACATCTTTATACCCCGACATGGTATATTGGGTCCTCTCGATAGGGTGTATACATCGAACTCTAGTTTACCTCACGTGGTTTCGGTAGGTTAATACTATCTCCCACATTTAGACTCATGTTGCAGTGACCATGTATTCAACATTAATATCAGTATTCTGTTCAGTATGTTATCTTCGTGATTTGTACTTAGTCATTGCATCCAGCTCAGTTTTCATTTATGCTCGGTATATCTATTTCCTTGTTTAGTTGTTATATTGTTTATCCTAGCATATATCTTGCACGCTCAGTACATTCAAAATATTTACACATATTTTGTGCTATATCATTGTATGAAGTAGCTTCAGGCACTTAACATCGAGATCGCGCTTAGCTCGACTTCAAGTTCATATTCAGCAGCTTCAGTGGTAAGTCCTCATAGTTCGTGGACAATATACATGCTTTACTTTTCAGTCTTTACTTTTCATTCTTTACTTTTTAATTTCTGTCTTGTTAGAGTTCGCTGGGGGAATGTCCTAGAAACTCAATTCAGTTAGAGGCTTTCAGATATAGACTAGATTCATCTCAAGTTGGTAGGTATTGTTTCAATCATCATTATACTCTTCATATATTTGATATATTCAGACTTATTGGTATGTTCCCTTTTTCACATATTAACTATTTTTAGCTTTCACACAGGGTATGATCTAATTGAACTTGTATAGATATGTCAGGCCATGGGGTAGATTGGGGTCACTCGTGACACTAAGCACTATGTAGCACCTATGGGGTATCCTCGGGGAGTGACAAACTTGGTATCACATTATTAGGTTTAAGTGTCCTAAGGTGTCTTAAAGGTGTGTCAAGTAGGGTCTTCTTCATGGGGTTGAAGCGCACCACACCTATGTGGGAGGAGCTATGAGATATCATTTCGAAAAACTTCCCTTCTTTCTTGTCCATCTCGTGCTATATAGTATACAATCTATTTAATCTCCTTCAAACTCCTATTTTTCGCATTGCAGAAAATGCCTCCCCAAAAAGCTAACCTAAAGAATCAGGCATCAGCTCCAGCAGACCCATTGAATGAGCAAGTCACACATGCCGAGTTTAGGGCTACTTTCCAAGTGCTTGTTCAGGCCATGACCGTCCAGGTCAATTGGTAGGCTGTGGCCCTAACTCTGCCATAGACTAACACTACTGCAGCAAGAATTCGGGACGTCACTCGGATGAACCCTCTGGAGTTTCATGGTCTAAGTCATAAGATAATACACAAAGTTTCTCGATGACATCCAGAAGGTAAAAGACATTATAATTGTCACTTTAGTCGAGAGTGCAGATTTGTCCACCTATCAATTGAAGGGAGTGGTCTACACTTTGTACCAATAGTGCATGTAGGTCGATTTATCTCTTACCTTAAGGCCATGAAAATGATTTCCAAAGGGTATATCTATCTTGTTCGGGTTGAGGATTCAAACTCTTTGACCCTAACCCTTGAGTCAGTACTAGTGGTGGATGAGTTTCTAAAAGTGTTTCAAGAAGATCTTTCCAGAGTTCCTTCTGAAAAAGAAATTGACTTCGAAATGGATCTCCTTCCAGATAACCAGACTATTTTGAATCCTCCTTACAGGATGGCTCCAGCTGAATTTAAGTAATTGAAAGAAAAGTTGAAAGACCTTCTAGATAAGGGCTTCATCAGACCAGTATCCCTCCATAGTGTGTTCCAATGTTGTTCATGCGTAAGAAAGACAGTTCTCTTAGGATATGCATTGACTATCGTTAGTTGAACAAAGTCACAATGAAGATTAAATATCCCATCCCCAGGATTTATGACTTGTTTGACCAATTTCAGGGTGCTAGATGCTTTTCTAAGATAGACCTCAGATCCGGCTATCATCAGCTTAGAGTCAGAGATAGTGACATCCTTAAGATAACATCTAAGACTCGGTATGGTTTCTATGAATTTGTAGTTATGTATTTTGGATTAACAAATGCTCATGTAGCTTGTATGGAGTTAATGAACATGGTGTTCAAACAGTATTTGGCCTTGCTCGTCATCATCTGTATTAATGATATCCTTATTTATTCTAGGAATGAAAAAGGACATGCGAATCATCTAAGAGTGGTTCTTCAAACCCTCAAAGATCGCCACCTATTCACTAAGTTCAGGAAATGTGAACTCTGGTTACAGTCGGTCACTTTCCTTGGTCATGTAGTATCTAACGAAGAGATCCGAATGGATTCTCAAAAAATTGAGGCAGTACAACGCTTGCCCAGACCCACCTCCCTGACTTATATCAGAAGTTTCTTGGGTTTGACCGGTTACTACATGAGGTTTGTTGAAGTATTTTCATCCATCACATCCCCATTGACCAAGTTGATTCAGAAAAAAGTCAAGTTCCAATGGTTAGATGATTGTGATAAAAGCTTCTTAGAACTCAAGACTAGGTTTACTACAACTTCTGTCATAATCCTACATGATGGTTCAGATGGTTATGTGGTTTAAATAGATGCATCTAGGGTCGGTCTAGGTTGTGTGTTGATGCGGCAAGGTAAGATCATATCTTATGCTTCCAGACAGCTTAAAGTCCATGAGAAGAACTACACGACTCATGACTTCAAGCTTGCAACCGTAGTGTTTGCCTTGAAGATTTGGATACACTACTCGTATGGTGTTCATGTTGATGTGTTCATAAATCATAAGAGCCTTCAGTATGTGTTCACCCAGAAAGAGTTGAACTTCGTCAGAGGAGATGGCTGGAATCATCAAAGACTATGACATGAAAGTGCTCTACCATGCAGGTATAGTCAATGTAGTGTCTGACACCCTCAGCAGATTATCCATGGTAGTGTGGCACATGCTGTGGGAGAAAAGAAAGAATAAGCTAGAGATGTTCATTGGCTTGCTCGGTTTGTAGTTTTCCATATGGACACGTCAGATGGTTGTGTGATATTCCAGAATGGATCAGAATCTTCATTGGTAGCAAAGGTTAAGGAGAAATAGGATGGTGATCTTATATTGCTTCAGTACAATGGCGCAGTTCATCAGTAGAGAGATGAGGTTTTCTCCTATGGAGGAGATGGTGTGCTTCGTTACAGGGTCGTTTATGTGTTCCTAATGTCGGTGAGTTGAAATAGCATATCCTTACAGAAACCCAACATTCTAGATATTCTATTCATTCGGGTGCCACTAAGATGTACCGTGATGTACATAAAGTCTATTTGTGGAATGGCATGAAGAGAGACATCACATACTTTGTGGATAAGTGACCTAACTGTCAACAAGTTAAAGTAGAACATCAGAAACTAGAAGGTATGACTCAAGAGATTATCATTCCTACGTGGAATTGGGAAGTGATAAACATGGATTTCATTACAGGTTTACCTTGTACTCGCAGATAGCATGACTCTATTTGGGTGATAGTGAAAAAAGTCAATAAGTCACTTCTTGGAAGTCAAGACAACAGATTCAGTAGAGGATTGTGCTAGACTCTACCTTAGGGAGATAGTCACGTTCCATGGATTTTCCTTGTCTATCATCTCACATAGAGGTCCTCAGCTTACATATCAGTTATGAAGATCATTTCAGAAAGGTCTTGGTACTCCGGTAAATCTTAGTATCGCATTTCATCCGCAGACGGATGGTCAGGCAGAGCGTACCATTCAAACCTAAGAGTACATGTTGAGATATTGTGTGATCGATTTAAAGGGTAGTTGGGATGATCACCTACCTTTCATAGAGTTTGCTTATAATATCATCTTCCATTCCAGTATTCAGATACCCTCTTATGAGGCAATGTATGGGCGTAGATGCACGTCTCATATTGGTTGGTTTGAAATAGGTGAAGCAGCCTTGATTTGACTAGATTCGATTCATGATGCTATGGAGAAAATTCATCTCATCAAAGATAGACTAAAGAAAGTTCAAAGTCGTTAGAAGTCTTATGGAGATGTGATGCGAAGAGACTTAAAGTTTGAAATCGATGACTAGTTTTCCTGAAAGTGTCATCCATGAAAGGGGTGATAAGATTTGCAAGAACGGAAAGCTCACTCTCACGTATGTAGGTCCTTATAGAATCTTGGAAAGGGTTGGTAATGGGGCTTATGGATTAGAGTTGCTAGCAAAACTATCAGCGGTTCATCCAGTCTTTCACATTTCCTTGTTGAAGAATTGTGTGGGTGATCCGGCATCGATAGTACATTTAAAGAGTGTTGTTGTGAAGGATAACCTCACCTTTAAGGAGGTTCCACGTGAGATTCTCGACCTCAAGTTCTTTGGTTGAGAAATAAGGATGTCAATTTTGTAAAGGTATTATGGAGGAATCAGTTCGTAGAGAGAGCTACTTCGGAAGCACAAGCAGGCATGATAGCTAAGTATCCTCACCTCTTTCCTTCTGATTCAGTTTCAGTTTGAGGTAATAGTCTATCTCTCCAGTATCTTAGTTAATCTTGTATAAATTCCCTCTCGTTATCTTGTTCCCTCTGTTATCCTTGTATTTATGCATATTTGCATGTTTATGAAACTCAATTTAGATAGATATCAGTTTCTAATACTGAGTGGTAGGGATTGCAACTCTTTCCTCCAAATTCATCTTGTTTAGTCTTTATTCGAGGATGAATGATCCCAAAGGGAAGATTTTATAACACCTTAGACTTTGAGAAAAGGCTAAAAAGGAAAATGGGTAAGACCACAAACCCAAAATGAAACATAGACCCTTCATGGCACCCTAGACGGGCCGTTTGGGGGTCCACAACTCATTAATAGCTTTGTGGGTGACCATCTAAGACTGCCCTAGCAGGGGTCACCTGGACGGCACCCTAGGCAGTCTGTCTAGGGTTCACGGCCCGTAAAGGGGATCTTGAACCACCCTACAGGGGTTTTCTGGGAGGGAGTCACCTAGACGGTGCCTTTGACGGCCCGTGGTAAGTTGGATGACCTGTTAAGGGGACAGTACAAGTAAACCTGATGGTGAGATTTCACCCAAGACCACTGTGAAGGACCACAGACACCTAGACGGTCTGTGAAGCTTCACACGGAACGTGAAGTCATCCGCAAAAAAAGACTTATATGACTTTGAGTTTTGGGTCAACTTCAAACGATCATATCTTTTAGCACAAAATCAATTAGGTGGCCCATGAACTATCAAATTAAAGGTCTTTGAATCCTCTTTCCAACTCCATGAAGTTTTCCTAATTCCGAGTTCAGAGTGGAAAATTTATGCTTATTTTAGTGAAGCCCTATCGGGGCGTCAAGCCCCTCGTGAAGGTCACTTCTTCGGCTTTAAGTCATGGTAGTATCAGTCTTTTCCTTTTTGTGTTTGGTACCTAAACTACATCGTTTAGTACTTAAACTATGTTGTTTTACATAGTCTAAGCCTAAATAATTAGTTAGAAACTACCAAACACCCTCATTCTCCTAAAATCGTTTAACTTACAAAGAAAAAAAGAGAAATAGGCGATAGTTTATCGCAAGAACAAAAAGAGGTCTTCATCAAGTTTAGCCTCGAAAGGCAAAGGATTTCTCCATAGTCTTTTTCACCAGGTATGTGGGATTTCACCAGTGAGTTCATTTTACCAATTAGGTCCCTAGAATTTAGTCAATTCTTCAGTTTTTCCATAAATTGTTCTGGGCTAGGGTTCCTAAAGCTTACAGATCCATTGAAATTTAGTTGTTATAGTTTCTATATTACTGATCACATGTTACTTGGAGACTTATAGAGCCCATGTATAGAACTCAAAACCCTGGAATATGTCCATTAACAATATTTCATGAATTATACTTACTAGGTAGATGAGTCAGAAAATCATGCTTCAGAATTCAAATGCCATATCTTTAGGTATATGTATGTTTCATTCTTAGATAATAACCAGTATTTGAGCTACTCAGTATGTCAGTTGCATTTTATCTTTACATTTATATGGGAGTAGACTTAGCACTGAGTTGGACTAGAGTTCACCATACCCTCAAGTCCTAGACCTACGTGCCCCAATAGGTTTATAAGTTCCCGCTGTTGGGCATTAGTTTTAGTGATCACGCTAAAGTCATGCCTTTATACCCCGACAAGGTCTATTGGGTCCTCTCGATGGGGCATATACATCGGACTCCACGTTTATCTCATGTGGTTTAGGTCGGTTAATAGTATCTCCCACAGTTAGAGTCATGTTGCATTGACCATATATTCAGCAGTTACTTAAGTATTCAGTTCAGTATGTTATCTTAATGATTAGTACTTGGTCATTGCATCCAACTCAGTTTTCAGTTATGTTCAGTATATCTATTTCCATGTTTAGTTTCTATATTGTTTGGCATAACATATATCCTGCATGCTTAGTACATTCAAAGTACTGACGCATACTTTTGCACTACATCATTGTATGATGAAGGTTCTAGCGCTCAGTATCCAAATCGTGCTTAGCTCGACTTCCAGTTAGTTCAGAAATATCAGTGGTGAGTCCTCATAGTTCAAGGACAATAGACATGATTTACTTTTTAGTCTTTACTTTTCAGTTTCAGCCTTGTTACAATTAGCTAGGGGAATGTCCCAACAACTTAATTCAATTAGAGGCTCTCAGAAATAAAATAGATTAACTATGACTTGTTAAGTGTTGTTTAAGTCATCACTATACTCTTTATATAGTTGATATATTTCAGACTTGTTGGGTTTTTCCCTATTTAAGATATTAACTATTTTTAGCTTCCGCACAGAGCATTATTTAACTAAACTTGTATAGATATGTCAGGCCATTGGTTTGCTTGGGGCCACTCATGACAATAAGCATCGTGTCGCGCCTAGGGGGGTAGCCTCGGGGAGTGACATTACCCAATCAAAGTTAGGGTTTATTTCAATCTTCATGGTTTCTTTTCAATTTTGATCAAATTGATTACTTTCAATCTATTTATGCATGAATTGAAATAATTACATGTTTTGAAGTTAAATCCATATGAACCCATGAATTCCCCAATAAAATTTAGACTATGAGCACATGATTAAGTTTATCAACTGTGGAAGATGAATTTATAAAGATATGTATGTTCTTTCTATGGAATTGATATGAATGATTTAAGGTTTCTTTGAGAGTAAAGCATTGATGTTATTGTTGTGAAAGGTTATTCTCACACATGAAGGATTCATAGGGTTGAAAGGCTTTTCTCAACTAAATTTGTATCAAGATTTAGAAGCTATTCTAAATGAACTCTAGCTTGGATTGGCTACATAAATGTGCCTTTCCATGGGTAATATGATTAGTGACTATTCCATGGGATTTATGCTTAGCACCAATTAGACTAGCGACGATTACCCATGTCCCATACACAATGTGCCACCATAGGATGATTATCTTAGATATACATTAGCTAGTGAATCCACTTTAGCTCAGACTTATGGTTCTTATCTTGGCAAGTAAGGAAACCATTTTTTGTTGTGGGACACTTACCAAATTCCATGGTATAGCTCACATAGTCAATTTCGGTTAATGAAAAACTTCCCACAATAACGAATTAAGGTTACTTTCTAAAAGTATCTCTCAAATGAGTTTTAAATATGTTTAGGTTGCATTGACCATGATTATGACATATTTTATAGCATGTTATTTTATGATTTTGCTTGGTCACTGCATGTCATGTAAAGTCCCTTTTAGCGTGATTTCATAACTACTATGCATTGATATCATACTTAGTACATTCCATGTACTAATGCATACTTGTGTCTACATTATTTCACTAATATAGGGTGCGACGCTCCTATTCTGAAAACTTGTAGCTAAACATCCCTTGGGTGCTTCAGTTGAAGATAGGTGAGTCCTCATGTTCTGAGGATCGAGACTCATTTATTGCTTTATGTCATTTTCATTTCAGACTTGTATGTGATGTATGGGTTACGTCCCAATCACTTTCATTATGATTTATTATATGGCTTGAGACTCATCTTAGACTTTCATTTTTTTGTCAAACTCTTTATGATATATTACTATCTTTTAAAATTCTTTATATTCGATTATCTTGTATGATGCACTAAGTGGCTTGTGTAGGGCCTCTCAGGGTTCCATATGCCATGTTACACCTAGGTATACTTTGGGTCGTGAAAATTGATTAATATAATGGTTTGATTGGTTTCCATTGGCTCTTCATTATTTAACTTATAATTTGAGGTTGTAAATTCTTTTTTAGCTTATAATGGAAGAGATTAGAGAGAAATGATAATTACTTGATTTAATTCATTTATAGCTGAAGCTTGGTTGAATTAAAGTTGTAGATTGAATCTTATCACAATGCATGTTGGTGTTTGATAAAATCCACATGAAATATGATTGAAAAATAGTATCATTATTTTAAATCTAGCATACCCTTTGACAATCAACTTATTTAAGCAATTAACAATACCCATTTTGTGAAATTAGCATCCATTGAAGCACACTCTTAAAATTCTTTTCTTACTTGATACAAATCCATATAGGCTTTTCATCTGAAACTTATTAACATCTTGTTAATTATTTAGGTTTCGAAATCGAATTGTTAGTCGAACCCCTCCCCCTCCCCCAATTACTTAGATCCATCAATTGGATCAAAATTCTAGTGCATAAGATTACATCATACGGTGAATTCCTTTTATACATTCCTTCGGGATCAATCCCAAATTCTCTTTGAATTATATATTGCAAGTGATCGTCTACACATTAATTTGTAAGGTGTGCAGTTGAATATTATAACCCATAAAACCTTACACGGTCCATTGATCTATCTCTAGAAGTTACTGTTGGACTTTGTTTCATGAGACAATCTACAGTTCGTAGAACTTTTTACATGTCATATGATTGTCCCTAAAACTAAGACTTAACTCAGGTCTTCAAGGCTTTGTTTCATGGGCTAATCTTTCGTCCATTCATAGTTTCACAGGTCGTATGATTGTTTGTATAACTCAAACTCCTGCAAATTTTAATTTTCCTCGCTTTTCTAGGGTTGATCTAAACTTAGAATTTTTCTAAGGTGTTACAAGAAGAAGGTGGAATTTTTGTCTGTTGAGAGTTGAATCAAGGCTTTGAGGTGCTAAAGAAGAATTTAATTAAAGCTCCAATCCTCATTACTCCTAATTGGGAGATGCGTTTTAAGTTGATAAGTGATTCATATGATGTAGTTATAGGTGTAGTGCTTGGAGAGAGGAATCAGAAGGTCTTCCATTCATTCTACTATACTAGTATGACTTACGACTCTGCTCAAGTGAACTACATTGTGACTGAAAAGGAAATGTTTTCCTTATGTTTTGAATTTGATAATTTCACGTTATATTTGGTGCGAACCAAATATATTGTTTACACTGTCCATGTAGCTATTAGATTCTTGTTCAACAAGAAGAATGCAAAGACAAGACTTATAAGGTGGATCTTACTACTATCAGAATTATAACATGTGGATTATCCTTGTGGTTGTGGACTACGTGTTAAATTGTGTTGATGTTGTAGGTCTTACTTCTAATGATTCAAAAGTGGTCATCAAGTTCATAAAGAAGCACATATTCACTCATTCAAAACTCCTAGAGCTATTATTAGTGATTAAGGTTCTCACTTTACAAGTAGTTAAGTGAAGAATGTATTGGCTAAGTAGGGGATACAACACAAGACGGCGACGGCACACCACCCGTAGAATAGTGTCCAAGTAGAATTGTCCAACATAGAGGTTAAATAGATCTTGTAGAAGACTATGAATGCACAAAGAAAGGACTAGGCAATGAAACTTGATGAGGCCTTTTGAGTATACAAACCAAGGTACAAAACACCTATTATGATTTCTCGTTATCGAATGGTGTTTAGTAAGACATGTCATCATCTAGTGAAGCTAGAGAAGCACGCTTATTAGGCTTTCAATAAGTTGAATCTTGATCTAGAGTTAGATGAAAAGAACGGGATGGGCTAGCTGCACAAACTTGAGGAGTTCAAGCTCCATGCTTATGACAATTAAAAGTTGTACAAGGAAAAGCAAAAGTGCTGGAACAACAAGCACATTGTCTCTCACACTTTTGAGCCAAGCCAACAAGTATTACTGTTTGATTTCATGTTGAAGTTGTTTCATGGATAGTTGAGTTCCAAGTAGTGTGGACTATTTGAAGTGGTAAAGATGACGCCTCATGGGGCTGTTGAGTTGTGAAACAAGGAGAAGAGTTCCACTTTTCTAATAAATGGACAACATGTGAGGCACTACTTTGGAACTATATTGATCGCTACAAGGAAGTACTCACACTGGGTGATAAATGATCCATGAGTTTGGTTGAACCACGACGATAAATCAGGCGTTACACGGGAAACAACCTGTGATTTATTTGTAATAGATAGGACTAAGGAGGTCATTTTTTTCTCATTTAAGCAACTTAGTTTTTCCAGAGAAAATAGTTTTTAAGAAATTAAAAACAAACCCTAACATATCAAATATTAGATTCATATTTATTTTTATAATGTCATCATGCAAAAAAATTTAAAAATGAGAAGTTGAAGTACTCTTGTTGCATATGCCTATTATTTTCAATTTTTCATTTTTCGTTGCTCTTTTTCCTCTTTTTATTTGTAACACCTTGCTATATGAAATAACTAGAATTAGAAAGAAACCATTTTTGGAAAGAAAGAAAATCTGAAATTTGGCTATGTTATGTTAAGTATGAGTTTTGGGTTAACTTCAAACGACCATAACTCCTATAACATGATGAGTTAGGTGGTCTACAAGATACCGTAGGAAATATATTTGAATTATCTTTCCAACGCCACCGAGTTTGCTCATTTTTGAGTTCATATGAGGGGGATATGCACATTTGAAGTCGGGTTATCTAGATAAGGAAAGTCAAAACCGGATTTTAAAAGGGTATTTTAGTCTTTTCCATACCAAATTGGTTTAATTCGTTTATAGTGAATTAATTAGGGTCTAAACTAAATTGGTTCAGTTTACACAATTAAAAATTCAAGCTAGGGTTTTAGAGAGATTCATCATTTTCTTGAGAAATTGATTGTGGATTTCGCCAAGGATTAAATCCTACGAGTTATGTGAGTTCACATAGCATTCGGTTCATTCACCCACGTGCCAAAAATGTTTAATTCAGTGTAATTTCGTCCTAAAAGATTGAGAATTTGATGTTCTTGAATTGCTTTCGTTCTTGAATTTGGGATGAGATTGAGGATTTCTTGAGAGTTTCATGTCGATTATTAGAGTTGCTTTTAGTTAGATTCTTGTTTATATGTTTTGGGTACCTGAGTCTAATGATATATTGAAAAGAAGAATCGAAATTAATTGAATTCATGTTAGAAAATGAGAAGAAAAATTTGTCAGATTTGCCTGGGGGATAATGGCATGGCGCGCCCCTGTAGCACCAGGAAGGCTGAGGTGGCGCGCCAACAGTGTGCCAGAAATGGCCCTCTGAAGTTTGGGGCTAGTACGGTGCATTAGAGTTGCGTCAAGGTCGTCCGCCCTAACCCGTTTTTCGTCGTTTAGCCTGTTTGAGTCCTTCTAAATTGTTCTAACCTTTCCTATTGATTATAATTACTCTAAATAAATTCTAAACATATATAAATGATCCATAAACATGAATCCATAAATTCAAATACAAGGAAATTTAAAAGCCAAGTCAAGAGAGTTCATTGAGTCTTTTGCAAATGTTTTAAACTTGTTTTAAGACTTGAGATTTGAGTTGAGTAAAGAGTATCAAATGAAGTTCATTTCTTCAAAAGAGTATATGGGGACTATGTATTACCAAAGAGTAAATTTTTTCACATTTAAACAAGAAAGGAAACACTGATTTTCAAAAGAGCCTTTGAGCTAATTTTTAGTAAAGAGTATATGCTTTCACAATTAAGTAAGAGAGGAAACACTAATTTCCTAGAGAACCTTTGGGCTAGTTTTTGAGTTATTATCTCAAACCATAGAAGTTATATTTTTAAACATATGAGCTAGTTATATTTTTGGGGTAGTATTGAGCACCGATATGGGGGAGAGTTCTGACAACTCCCAGCCCTCATAAACCATGTAGCCATCATAGGTAGAAAAGGGTCATTATTTTTAGATGATTTCTTAGTGATTTTTAGCATAGACTAGTGGATCCACTTAGTAGTCAAGTTATATACCCTCGGCAAGGTATAGGACATCCTTGACAGCGTAAGGCAAAACGTTGTATGATCACATAGCTCTTAAGTGATGGTTGTCGATCATAGAAACACCCACATTAAATTTTGTATTCTTATATATAGAGAGATTACTTGTATTTTTACATACAAATAGAGTATATATTGTATATTTCCATACAAACAGAGTTTATATTGTATCATTGCATACAAATAGAGTTACTATTGTATTTTTCAATACACAGAGTTGTTATTAATGTTTTAAAAGCTTTTCTTTTTATTGCATTCATATTATTCTTTTAAATTGAAATGAGTTCAGTTGAGTTGAGTTAAGCCAGGTATGTTCTTTCAGATTCTTTTCAAGCTTACGTCTTGTTTAGAATACCCCTCACATGCTCGTACATTCAATGTACTGATGCCAGTTGGCCTGCATCTTTTATGATGTAGATACAGATAACCAGGATCAGAATCCAATGCATCGTTGATTCTAGTTGGGCTCCAGAGTTGTTGGTGAGCCTCATTGCTTTCGGAGGACCTCGTTTTCATTACTTTACCATTTTTGTTCATTAGGATGTCGAGGGTCTTATCTCGACGTCCATCTCAATTGTTAGAGGCATCATAGACCGTTAGTTGATATTAGTTTTTGAGTCTTTTTATTTTTGTTTTGATGTTTGATACTTGAGTGTCATTTTGGCTAGTGAATGTTCTTTATACATTCTAAGTATTTATTGAGATTTCAGTTTACTTTTTAAAGTATTTTTATCATGAGTAAGTCTTCCGCTAAGAGTTAAGTCAAGTCAGGGATTTGCTTGGGGCTAACAATGGTTCTTGAGTGCCAGTCCTGCCCAGGGTGTAGGCTCGGGGCATGACAAACTTGGTATCAGAGCACAGAGTTCAAGCGTCCTAGGGAGTCTATGAAACCGTGTTCGTAGATTCCTAGTTATCGGTGTGAAGCACGCCACATCTATAATTAGGAGGTTGCGATACTTAGGAACTATCTCACTTCTTTCATACTCATTTTGTGCGATAGAGTTTATCTCTAAAAAGTTTCTTCTAATTTGTGCTTGCGCGTGTCTTTCAGATCATGCCTCCACGAAGAGCTGTCAGAGGTCGTTCTGCTAGAAGGAATGTCGAACCACAGGAACAAGGGGTACCTAATGCATCAGAAGTGCAACCCGAATGAGAGGTCACCAATGCTAAATTCCGTGAAGCTATCCGAATGTTAAGTCAAGCTGTGACCAATCAAGTTGGAAAGAGAGAGAATTGACAAGAATTGGCTGATACTTTAAGGATTCGTGAGTTGTTAAGGATGAATCCTCAAAGCTTCATTGGTTCAAGTGTCACTGAGGATCCAGAAAACTTTGTTGATGAGCTTCAGAAGGTTTTTGAGATTATGCATGTTGTTGATACTGAGAGGGTGGAACTAGATGCATACCAAATGAAGGGTATCTCTAGAATCTAGTTTGATCAATGGAAGAAGAATCGAGTTGAGGGTGCACTACTTGTGAGTTGGGCTTGTTTTGAGGAGACCTTCTTGGGGCGTTTCTTTCCCCGAGAAATGAGAGAAGCAAAGGTATGAGAGTTTATCACTCTTAAGTAGGATTTTTTTAGTGTTCTTGAGTATAGTTTGAAGTTCACACAACTTTCCCGCTATGCTCTGGAGATGGTTGTTGACATTAGAAACAGGATGAGTTTGTCTATTGTTGGGTTGTCTCAGATGTCTAGTAGGGAAGGCAAGGCTGCTATGCTGATAGGGGATATGGACATAGCAGGACTGATGATCCATGTATAACAGGTTGAGGAAGAGAAGCTGAAAGATAGGGAGAAGTTTCGAAACAAGAAAGCTAAGATAGGGAATTAGTCAGGGCAGAAGAAGAATAATGCCAACCGGTCATCTATCCAACAGAAACAAAAGGGACCTGCTCCATCATCTACTAGTGCACCTGCATCAAGAAATAAATGTGAGTACAATAGTCAGAATTCACAGAATTTCAGAGCTAGGCCTACCCATTCTCAGGGTAGTACGACACAAGGGGTTAGTAAGCCTCCTTCATGTGATAAGTGTGGTAGGAGCCACTTAGAGGTGTGTCGTGATGGCTCCAGTGGTTGCTTCAAATGTGGTCAGAACGATCATTTTATGAGAGAGTGTCCTAAGAACAGGCAAGGTAATGGTAATTGTGGCAATAGAGCCCAGTCTTCTTCTCCACCAGACAGAGCTGCATCTAGGAGAGCTACTTCAGGGGCAGGTGGAGGAGGAAACTGTCTTTATGCTATCACTAGTCGCCAAGAGCAAGAGGATTCTCCAAATGTTGTCACTAGTATGATCCAAGTCTTTAACTTTGATGTATATGCTTTGCTAGATCCTAGAGCGAGTTTATCCTTTGTGACTTCCTATGTTGCGATGAATTTTGATGTTCTTCCTAAGAAACTTAGTGAGCCCTTCAGTGTTTCTACACTTTTTTGTGAGTCTATTCTAACAGAGAGAGTCTATTATGATTATACTATTTTCATTAATCACAAGAGCACCATGGTTGATTTAGTGGAGTTAGGCATGGTAGATTTTGATGACATTCTAGGTATGGACTGACTTCATGCCCTATTATACCTCAGTTGATTTAGAACTAAAGTTTTCAAGTTCCAGTTTCATAATGAGCTAGTTATAGAGTGGAAGAGTGGTTCAGTAGTGCCTACGGGTCATTTTATTTCATACCTTAAGGCAAGAAAGTTAGTTTTCAAGGGGTGTGTCTATCACTTAGTCCAAGTTAATGACTGTAGTGTTGAGATACCTCATATTCAATCAGTTCCAGTAGTAAAACAATTTCCAAAAGTCTTTCCAGATGATCCTCCCGGAGGAAAGATCTTCCCAGAGTCCCTCCTGAGAGAGAAATAGACTTCAGTATAGATGTTCTTCTCGATACTCCTCCTATATCTATTCCACCATATAGATGGAACTAGCAGGGTTGAAAGACCTCCTAGAGAAAGGTTTTATTCGACCAAGTGTCTCACCTTGGGGAGTTCCGGTCCTATTTGTGAGAAAGAGGGATGGTTCTCTTAGAATATGTATAGATTACCGTCAATTGAAAAAGGTTACTATAAAGAATAAGTATCCTCTTCTGAGAATTGATGATCTCTTTGATTAATTTCAGGGTGCCACTTGTTTTTCTAAGATAGACCTCAGATCAGGCTACCATCAGTTGAAAGTAAGGGAATGTGCTATTCCAAAGACATCATTCAGGACCCGTTATGATTATGAGTTTCTAGTTATGTCCTTTGGTTTGACCAATGCTTCTGCAACATTTATGGACCTTATGAATAGAGTATTCAAGCCTTATTTAGATATGTTTGTTATTGTATTCATTGATGACATACTAATCTATTCAAGGAATGAAGAAGATCATGCTAGTAATCTCAGAGTAGTTCTCCAACATCTAAAGGATAGAGAGTTGTATGTTAAGTTCTCTAAGTGTAAGTTTTGGCTTGAGTCTGTGGCATTCTTAGGCCACATTGTTTCTGATGATTGAATTAGAGTTGACACGTTAAAATAGAGGTTGTGCAGAATTGGCCTAGACCCACATCTCCAGCGGATATTAGGAGTTTATTGGGGTTGAGTGGCTATTATAGAAGGTTCGTAGAGGGGTTCCCGTATATTTATTCCCCTTTGACCAAGTTAACTCAGAAAATAGTGAAGTTTCAATGGTATGAAGCTTGTGAGAAAAGATTTCAGGAATTGAAAACTAGGTTGACTACTGCCCCAGTAATGACCTTACCAGAGGGTACACAAGGCTTTGTTGTATATTGTGATGTGTCCAGAGTTGGTTTAAGTTGTGTGTTAATACAGAATTATCCAACCCATGATTTAGAGTTGGTTGTCGTTTTATTTGCTTGGGAAATATGGCGTCATTATATTTATGGTGTTCATGTGGATGTGTTCACCGATCACAAGAGTCTTCAATATGTGTTTAGTCAGAACGAGTTTAATCTCAGATAGAGGAGGTGGTTAGAGTTACTCAAAGATTATGACATGAGTATCCTCTATCACCCAGGTAAGGCTAATGTTATTGTTGATGCCTTGAGTAGATTGTCCATCTTGAGGAAGAAAAGAGAGAGTTAGCGAAAGATATGCACAGACTTGCACGACTAGGAGTTCGACTAATGGATTCCACAGAATGAGGTGTAGTGGTGATGAATGGGGCTAAATCATCATTAGTGTTAGAAGTGAAAGAAAAGCAAGACCAAGATCCTATTTTTCTTGAATGGAAGGCAAATGTTCATAAGCAAAAAGTAATGACTTTTGAACAAGGGGGAGATGGTGTATTGAGGTATCAATGTAGATTGTGTGTACCAAGGGTGGATGACCTCCAAGAGAGGATCATGGAGGAAGCTCATAGCTCCAGATATTCTATCCATTCGGGTTCCACAAAGATGTATCGTGACTTGAGAGAAGTATATTGGTGGAATAATATGAAGAAAGGTATTGCTGAGTTCGTTGTTAAATGTTTGAATTGTCAACAAGTAATTAAAAGTAGAGCACCAAAGCCCCGTGGTATGGCTCAGAATATAGAACTTCCGGAATGGAAGTGGGAGATGATCAATATGGATTTCATTATTGTGTTGCCACGGTCTCGAAGGCAACATGATTCTATTTGGGTGATTATGGATAGAATGACAAAGTCATCCCACTTTTTGCCGGTAAAGATTACCCATTCAGTAGAGGATTATGCTAAGTTATACATTTAAGAGGTAGTAAGACTTCATGGAGTCACTGTTTCGATTATATCAGATTGAGGTGCACAATTTACTGCTCAGTTCTGGAAATCTTTTCAGAAAGTCTTGGGTTCAAAGGTGAACTTAAGTACTACTTTTCATCCTCAGACAGATGGTCAAGAAGAGCGCACTATTCAGACTTTAGAAGATATGTTGAGGGCCTGTGTGTTTGATTTCAAGGGTAATTGGTATGATCACCTACCTCTCATTGAGTTTGCTTATAACAATAGTTACCACTCTAGCATCCAGATGGCTCCTTATGAAGCTCTTTATGGGAGAAGATACATATCTCCTATTGGATGATTCGAAGTTGGGTTGATAGGACCAGACTTAGTTCATCAAGCTATGGAGAAAGTGAAAGTTATCTAAGAAAGGTTTAAAACAGCACAGAGTCGTCAGAAATCCTACACTGATGTTAGGAGAAGAGACTAAGAGTTTGAAGTATATGATTGGGTATACTTGAAGGTTTCACCCATGACGGGTGTTATGAGATTTGGAATGAAGGGGAAACTTAGTCCCTCGTATATTGGTCCTTATAGAATATCCAAAAGGATTGGTAATGTAGCTTATGAGTTGGAGCAACCACAAGAGTTAGTAGCAGTTCATCTAGTATTCCACATTTCAATGTTGAAAAAGTGTATGGGCAATCCTACACTGATTATACCAACTAAAGATATTAGTATCAAGGATAGCTTGTCTTATGAGGAAATTCATGTTTAGATGCTAGACCGTCAGGTTCGCAAGTTGAGAACCAAGGAAGTAGCATCAATCAAAGTTTTATGGAGAAATCAATTTGTTGAGGAAGCTACTTGGTAAGCTGAGGAGAATATGAAGAAGAGATATCCAAATCTCTGTGAGCCCAGAGAAATTCTAGATCAAGGTACTAATTCCCTTCTTAGTACTCTTTAATTGATTATTGAATGGCTTAGATTTGCTTGTTGGGTGTTTGAGCAAAATGTTAGATGTTATGCCTTTAGCCCACTAAGAATAATCTCATTCGAGGATGAATGTTCCCAAGGGGGAGATATTATAACACCTTGCAATTTGAAAGAACTAGAATTAGAAAGAAACCATTTTTGGAAAGTATGAAAATCTGAAATTTGGCTAAGTTATGTTAAGTATGAGTTTTGGGTCAACTTCAAACAACCATAACTCCTAGCACATGATGATTTATGTGGTCTACAAGACACAGTTGGAAAGAGCATTGGATTATCTATCCAACACCACCGACTTTGCTCATTTTCGAGTTCGTATGAGGGGGATATGCCAATTTGTAGTCGGACTGTCCATATAAGGAAAGTCAAAACCAGATTTTAAAAGGGTATTTTGGTCTTTTCCATACCCAATTGGTTTAATTCATTTTTAATGAATTAATTAGGGTCTAAACTGAATTGGTTTAGTTCACACAATTGAAAATTCACACTAGGGTTTTAGAGAGAAGAACTCAGGAGGAGAAGAGAAGAGGAAAGTCAAGATTTGTCATTTTCTTGAGGAATTCATTGTGTATTTCACCAAGGATTTAATCCAACGAGGTATGTGATTTCACATAGCGTTGGGTTCGTTCACCCACACGCCAAACATGTTTAATCAAGTGTAATTTTGTCCTAAAAGATTGAGAATTTAATGTTCTTGAGTCGTGTTCTTGAATTGCTTTCGCTCTTGAATTTAGGACGAGATTAAGGAGTTCTTGAGAGTTTAATGTCAATTATTAGAGTTGCTTTGATTTAGATTCTTGTGTATATGTTTTGGGTACCTGAATCTAAAGATATATTGAGAAAAAAAAATAGAAATTAATCGAATTAAGGTCAGAAAATGAGAGGAAAAATTGGTCAGATTTGCCTGGGGGGATGCTGGCACGGAGTTCCCCCATAGCGCCATGAAGGCTGGGGCGGCGCACCAGCAATGCGCCATAAATGGCCCTCTGAAGTTTGAGGCTGGCGCGGCGCACCATAGGTGCGCCAAGGTCATCCACCCCAACCCGTTTTTCATCGTTTAGCCCGTTTTAGTCCTTCTATAGTGTGCTAACATTTCCTATCGATTCTAATTACTCTAAATGACTTCTAAACATCTAGAAATCATCCAGAAATATGAATCCTAACCTTGAATCCATAAATTCAAATTCAAGGAAAGTTAAGAGCCAAGTTAAGAGAGTTTATAGAGTCTCTTCAAGAAGTCTTTTGCAAATACTTTAAACTTGTTTTAAAACTTGAGATTTGAGTTGAGTAAGGAGTATCAAATAAAGTTCATTTCTTCAAAAGAGTATATGGGGACTATGTATTCCTAAAGAGTAAATATTTTCCCATTTAAACAAGAAAGGAAACACCTATTTCCAAAAGAACCTTTGAGCTAGTTTTCAATAAAGAGTATATGCTTTCACAATTAAGCAAGAGAGGAAACACTAATTTCCTAGAGATCCTTTGGGATAGTTTTTGAGTAATTATCTCAACCCACCGAAGTTATGTTTTTAAACGTATGAGCTAGTTATATTTTGGGAATAGTATTGAGCGCCGATATGGGGGGGAGTTCAGACAACTCCCAGCCCCCATAAACCATGTAGCCATTATGGGTAGAAAAGGGTCATTCTTTTAAGATGATTCCTTACTGCTTTTTAGCGTAGATTAGTGGATCCACTTAGTAGTCAGGTTCTATAACCTCGGCAAGGTATAGGACGGACCTGGTAGCATGAGGCAAAATGTTGTATCATCATATAGCTCTTAGATGATGGTTGTCAGTTAGAGAAACTCCCACTACTATATTTTGTATTCTTATATACACAGAGATTACTTGTATTTTTATATACAAACAGAGTTTATGTTGTTTCTTTGCATATAAACAGAGTTTATATTGTATCTTTGCATACAAACAGAGTTACTACTGTATTTTTCAATACATAGAGTTGTTATCAATGTTTTAAAAGCTTTTCTTTATATTGCATTCATATTATTGCTTTATATTGAAATGAGTCCAGTTGAGTTGAGTTGAACCAGGTATGTTCTTTCAGATTCCTTTCAAGCTTATGTCTTGTTTAGAATACCCCTCGCATGCTCGTACATTCAATGTATTGATGCCAGTTGGCCTGCATATTTTATGATGCAGATATAGGTAACCAGGATCAACATTCAGCGCATCATTGATTCTAGTTGAGCTCCAAAGTTGTTGATGAGCCTCCTGGCTTCCGGAGGACCCCTTTTTCATTACTTTATCATTCTAGTTCATTAGGATGTCGAGGGTCTTGTCCCGACGTCCATCTCAGTTGTTAGAGGCTTCATAGATAGTTAGTTGATATTAGTTCTTAAGTCTTTATATTCATGTTTTGATGTTTGAGACTTGAGTGTCATTTGGGCTAGTGAATGTTCTTGATACATTCTAAGTATTTATTGAGATTTCAGTTTACTTTTTAAAGTATTTTTATCACGAGTAAGTCTTCCGCTAAGAGTTAAGTCAGGCCAAGGGCTCGCTTGGGGCCAGTTATGGTTCTCGAGTGCCAGTCCCACCCAGGGTGTAGGCTCGGGGCGTGACATTATTTAAGAGAAAAAATCATCCCTTGAACTTAAAAAGGTAAAGTTTGATTTCTCTAGTACAAATATTTGACTTACATAATTAGAGATAAGCATTTTATTATGAACTATTAGTGTAATAAAGCTGAATTTGGAGGGAGATTTAAGAAATTATTTCTTAATTAATTTATATATTTACTCTATTAAATCACGTAACTATAATAAATTTAAGTTAATTTGTTTTAAAGTTAGAGTAAATAAATATTAAATTTAATGTACTATGAAATCACGTAATCATAATAAATTGAGTTAAATTGACATAAATTGATGGAGAACAAATATTAAATTTATATTGCTATATTAAATCCAACTCGAAATTACATACTAAAATTACAAGCGTAGTTTCCTAGAAAAAAACCTTTTCATTTGCCGTTGCCTCTTTGCAAATTCTTGATTTTATCATTCAAAATTTACAAAGAGAGCAGAAAGGGAGGAAATCGCAAACATGGCTGGCGGAATCGCACGTCTTCGTCTTTTTGAGGAGCGCAAATTATGGAGGATGGATCACCCACATGTATTCTATGCCCTTCTAATTTCTTTTTTCTACTCAGTTCTTTTCGTGTAAATTTTTTTTTTTTACTCTATTGATGCACAATAATGGGTTTTTAGGATCTGTGGATTTGATGGCTCAGTTAACTTAAGGGTCTCTTATGTTTTTCCCTTAGGGATTTGTGGCTAGGCCTGAAACTGGTCCAGATGGGTCTGTCAATTTGATGGTGTGGCATTGTTCTATCCCTGGAAAACCTGCGGTGAGTAAACTTTCTTCCTTTCTTCACTGCCCATTTCAAGTTTTCTCCTTTTGTGGTTTTTGTAAGGATGGTTTATTACAAATGAAAAATGAGAAAGTTAGAAGTCTTTTGATACTCTTTCTGAAAAATGGTTTAGATACATACAAATTAATCATGACAAATAATAAAAGAGTGTCCACATGTGTGAGCTCGCTCGCATTTCCTGTATCAAATCTAAATAAAGGATGAGGGTTGAATTAAACTTGTAGACATTGTGAAATGTGTCAATTCTTGATGGATTCTCATAATTGTAAAAGAGTGTAAACATGTATATATTCAGTGGTTTGGTGTATATTCCTTGTCTGTGATTGAAAATTTCGGACTAGAATTGCTCTACTTCTTTTAGCAGGTTATTGTTTATCATTTTTTCCCTTCTTTGTTGTGGAAAACCAGTAATTTTGTGCTATTATTACCCATACTTCATAGTTTTATGAGGAAGTTTATTTATTCTATGTTATGGTAACTATGAAGAAAAGATAGTACAATCCAATTAATAGTTAGACACATCAATTTTGATTTTCTCGCAACAGTTATAGAAAGTATTCTACTATATTGGTTGTGACTTGCATAGTTTTCTTATTATTTCTAGGATTTTTATACTCCTTTAGTTTTATCTTTTGATTTAGTTTGCCGAATATTTCATTGTAGTAGAGAATTAGTTAAAAGTGAATAAAATTAGGTAATTGGAGTAGGAAGTAAATTTAACGAGATCTAAGTTATGTCTAATTGGATGATAATAGTTTTAGCCTACATGTTTCCTTTCATGATTTTGGGTTAAGTTTAATTTCGTCTAAATGTGGAAAATATGGAACTCCGTTTTATTTTTTAAATAGTTATAGCTTGACAATCAATATAACACACATTACCTTATCAAAAGAAAAGGTATTCAGCTTAATATGTAAATGTATAGGGCTCTGAGTCAGAAGCATATATTGATTAATAGGGCTCTGCTTTGTAGCTTAGAGTATCCTCATGTATGCTCGGCTTGTATTGACCTTGTATTTTGTTATCTCCATCTACAAATTTCTTGATAAAAGAATGTGTCTCCTGTATTTATTTCTAAATTCTTCGTATTATCTATGTTTGTTAAAAGTTTCGAATATGTTTCGCTTGTTTCCGAATGTTGTTCATTTAGATCATCGTCATTTATTTCATCAATTCTTATTTCAGGTAGATTATCTTGGTTATTTTCTTCTTTTTCTTCTAATTCATCTTCTAATTGCAATTTTTCTTTAAATCTAATTATCTCATTTGCTAATTTTGGTTTTTGTTCTTTTACTTTTTGTTTAATTTCATACATTTATTTTAATATTGCCAGCTCTTTTTCTAGTTCTATTATTTTAGTATTTTTTACTTCTTCTAATTGTTGTACTTCCTTTTTTGCTTGTTGTTTTATTTTTTCAATTTTCGTTTTTCTATCTATTTCTTC
>JAJOOR010027913.1:0-19969 GCA_036250505.1 Solanum acaule
TAGCCAACATGGGACTTGACGGGTCATTCTTTTTAGATGATCACGTAAGATTAAGCTAGTGGATCCACTAAGTAAAGTAAGGTCCTATATCACGACAAGGTATAGGATGGTCCTTAGGCAACGTGAGGTAAAACGTTGTATCATCACTAGGGCTCATAGTGGTGGTTGTTGGTTAAAGAACCTCCCACAAAAGTTATATTATTTTTATATGAGTAAAGTTGAGTTTTTATTGTTTTATCATTAACGAGCTAAGTTGTTTATACTGTTTTACAAGCTGTTTATATATTGCATGTGTCTTATTGCTTTATATTGAGTTCGGTTATTCATGAGTCGAACAGAGCCAAGGTAAGAGTTCCTTTGTACTCCTTTCAAGCTTAAGTTGTTGTTTAGCTTTCCAGCTCGCATACTCGTACATTCAATGTACTGATGCCAGTTGGCCTGCATCTTATTATGATGCAGACGCAGGTACCCAGGATCAGTATCCAGCACGCCATTGATCCAGCTGAGCACTCCAGAGTCAGTGGTGAGCCTCCTTGTTTTCCGGAGGACTCTGTTATTTTGTGTTCTCTTAGTTTTGTTTTATTAGGATGTTGCAGGGTTTGTCCCAACATCCATCTCAGTATTTTAGAGGCTTCATAGACAGTCAGTCAGTCAGTTAGTATTGAGTCTCTCATCTATGTATATATGTAAATATCCTATTTTGAGACTCGAGTTGCCTTTTGGCCAGATTTTCCAGTTAGGTTGTTTTATGACCTTTCATTGTATTGAGTTATTCTGTTGAGTTAAGTTTCCGCTGAGTTAAGAAAGCCAGGCCAAGGGTTCGCTTGGGGCCAACAATGGTCTCCGAGTGCCGGTCCCGCCCAGGGTGTAGGCTCGGGGCGTGACAAAAATGCACTATCACAAGAAGTTGGAACTATATCATTCCCATAATCAAGATAAATTATATATAATCTTGTGCTACAATCGTACCGATGACATGTCCAATTTTCATCCTAGATTGTGAACAAAAATACTTTATACTTATAAGAACCAATGATTTAATCCTCTGTGTATAAGCTAAAACTCTATACACTAAATCATCTACTATATACGTAAATAAACACCATAAACGAATATATGATCTATTAAAACTGATAAATATTATATCTAAACATATGGTTAATAGTATATATATCCCAACAGTATCTCTCATGTATCACCAAGGACTTCTTAAAAAAATAATGCAACAAAAAACAATATCATTTTCAATAAGAACATGAGGAATATAATCAGTTGTTTCCACTCTACCATTGCATTATTCAATCATATCACAATTGATTATCACAAATATGTATATGCAACACTGTATTAGCATACAAATAAAAATCGTAGACCCTTTTTTTTCTTTCTTAGGATCATTAGCACAACCTTAGCAACACACCATTACACTTCCAAACATTTTATAATAGACGAATAACTTTCTTTTCCACATTCAAGTATAAAAAAAGGCTTTTCAAAACCTATTCAAATAATTCTGAT
This sequence comes from Solanum acaule, assembly GCA_036250505.1. Classification (NCBI taxonomy): domain Eukaryota; kingdom Viridiplantae; phylum Streptophyta; class Magnoliopsida; order Solanales; family Solanaceae; genus Solanum; species Solanum acaule. The sequence continues at coordinate 1,519 of JAJOOR010027913.1, forward strand.
TATATTAAATATTATAAAAAAAACATGTAACAACCATCAATATCTTCTCACTACAAAATCATTAGAGCAATTCAACGTTTGAAAAATATAATAAAATATAATAATTAATGGATATATAACAAAGGCTAAAAATTGAAATGTCAATTAATTAGAAACAAAGAAACGTTTTCATCACATAATAGTCAATAAGTCACGTTAAATTCAAATAATGATATGACCATTAAGACTAATTACATATTCAAGATCTATCCATTTTAAACAATAAGATCTCCTTTTTCTTTATAATATAATTAAGTATACTATAAGTCTAACATGTCACAAATCAAATGAAAAATCAAGTACTATAAGCACCTTCATTTTCGTTTTAAAAATATTAGCCATAACTAATTCATGCTTAAAATACTCATCGCTGATAACAACATTTTGTTAACACATTATCAAACTCAAATAAAATATTTATTAATTCTTTTTCTCATAATTCCACAAGAATCGCCTTCTGTAAAAATTGATTTCATGTACCATCTCAGATAATGTTAGTAGATTTGAAATTTTAAGAAGAATATTTTTATTCTAAGAACTTAAGTAGTTCTAGAATCACCTACATATATAAATAAATCATTCTTCTTCTTCAACTTGGGTGTAGAATACAATAATTTTTGTTAGCAAATATATGCTCAATAATACCACAGTCTAACACCCCACATTATTCACATTGATCACAAGATTCGCTTGACAAATGACCACAATAATATATATCATCTTCATAATTAAATATAAATTTACTTAGCGGAATTATCATTTCTCCGAATCTTTTTCTATATTAAGGGGTATATTGGGTTAATTTGTCAAACATAAATTTATTAAAAATACAGACATATTGTATCATCACATACCTTATTAGCACGAAAAGTTGAAATGAAACTACCTATTATATAACATCACCTTCAATGGTAAGATATTCTGTTTGTCAAATTCAGATGAGTCGAGTTACAATTATTCCAGTCACACTTGACAATTTTGCTTCACAATTTGCATGAACTCCCATTTCCCTTGTGGATGCATCCAATCAAACTAATAATCTTGGTCACTAATTTCCCTTCAAGATTTCAGGACAAATACAATTATGCACAAAAAACATCCTCTCTTTCTTGAAGTTATTAATATGATTTTATGCAAAATGTAGAGAACAAAGAAAACTAGAAAGAAAGAGAATTGACAAGTTATAACATATCACTTAGCTTGTCTTGTCTTTGGGTGTAACCATTGCCACAAATAAATTGAATTCTCTCTCGATTTGATAAAGCCTCAAATGTTTATGTTTCTAAAGACTCATAATTTCTCAAGCAATACATGTTGTGTATCTGTCTTCAACTCCAATTACGAGAAAGCATAATTGCTGTATAGAATGTTGAGTGTCTTCCTTAAGACCATGATAAAGAAATTTTTTAAGATTGTTGGAAATCTTATAGAAAAATACCTTCTACACGAACACGTGTATTGAATTCACCAAAATATATACTTCACCACAAACTTTTGTAGGAAATTCTCCAGGCTTGAGGCATGTCGAAAGACACTGTCCTTAAGATATTTCACCCGATATAGGTGTATCCCCAAAAATTGAACAAGCTCTTTTAGTATAAATTAGGAACCAAAATCTAACAAAGATTAAATACAAAAGAAAACTCAGCCTACTAAAATATAGAAAAGAGTAGTTTATCTTCATATTCACTACTCAAAAGAAGTAGACGAACAAATATATATAGTTGAAGATCATAACATGAGATTCACTTTAGGCTCCAATAAATAACACACAATCAATGGGGATAAATGACAATGAAGAATGAACCAATTGTCTCAAGGTTAACGTTAGATTAAAGGAAATTATAATAGCCAATCAATGCCATTAAGATTGCATATAACGTTTGGTCATAATTGTAATAGAGCTGTTAATAATTTATTTGGAGTAATAACTAGTTGAGGCTATTTATGTAAAGGAAATATTTAGGACATATGCAACTATTTTGCTTATTTTCTTTAAGTAATCAGGAAACAGAGAGACGCAACTATATATGTTCGTTCATTTTCCTCTAAAATCAATAAATAGAAGAGATCTAGCTATGTAAGATTGTGTTTCTAGACGGGATTACAAAGGGGTAGGTGGAGCGACTTGAGGTAACTGATTTGAAAGAGTGTCTCTGTATTTACTCTATATGTGTATGGAAGTTGGAAAAGATTTACCAATTTATACTAGGAAGCCTAAGTCTAGTCCTTTTTGCCTTTGAACGAATCTAGAACATCAATTAGAAGATTCATTAGAAACCAGGAAACACCCAAAACGACCATTAAGAGATAAATAGACCCCCCACCCCCCACTTTCGTGTATAAAATAAATTTTGTAAGACCTCAAAAACTACATACCAGTTGAAATTTTATGGACGTCATGAAACCACCTCAAAATATTGCTAAAATCCGACCAGTTAACCAAATTATATTGTCAAACAAATTTAAGTAGGAAAAAGTTCTGAAATCAAACTCTAACAGAGCAAAATAGACATTAGGTACATCCTGTAAATATTCATATATTGAGTATCATTATACGGCTACAAGCAAGTTGTGGCATTTGGATAACTGAATGATAGTCAATTACAGATTGTTCATTTCACCTAAGAGGAAGAAAATAGAGATAAGAGGAGTCTAACTGATAACATTAGGAAATTCATTAGCAAGGCATCAGGCATATCTAAAAGAATAGGCATATAAAAAAAAATAACAAATCACCAGCAAACAAGTTCTAAAAAATTAAACCTAGATGAAATTGTATGAGGTAATTTCATAGTTGGGGCGAATCTAAAATGATAGACAGACTAAACTAATAACAAATTAACAGCAAATAAGTTTTAAAAAATGAAACCTAGATGAAATAATACTGGGTAAAATCAGAATTGAGCAAAATTAGGTCTTCCACAAAGAAATCACAGGTAAAACAACATAAACTTACCTTGCGGAGAAGAAAACTCCAAAATGAGTCCCGTTACTATCAGTAGTAGCAATTAGACCAGTAAAGCATATGACGATGAGAAGGAAGAGGACAATCTTATATCATACAAGATAATAGAATTTAAAGAATTCCGAAGACAATCTTATATCATAAAGAGTTTGACAAAAGCGGAAGTTCAACGTAAGTCTCAAAGCCATCTACTACATCATAAGGAGAGTGATTGGGACATAACCCATACATCACATACAAAGTCTGAAACTAAATACAACAAAGTAGTAAAAGAGTCTCAGTCCTCGGAACATGAGGACTCACCAATCTTCAAAGCCTATGAAGGATCAACTAGCCACGAGTTTGCGAGGTAGGAACGTCGGACCCTACATTCATGAGATAATATAGGCACAAGTATGTATTAGTACATGGAATGTACTATGTATGCGGCAATATGTATAAACATAGGCATGATAACATAATGACTTAAAACTTGTAGGCATGATCATAGTGGAACATTTTAAAAGCATGTAGAGATGTAATGACATGAAAGCATAAAACATAATCAATTACATTAACATAAAGGACATAAGAAAAGCTTTAAGAAAAAATAATCATTTTGTGGGATCTTAGCTTTAACATACAATAAGACCATGAGAGCTATATCAAGGAATCCAGTATATCCCTCATACTGAAAGAAGGGGAATCTACTTGCCAAGGTAGAATCCGTACATATCATCATTTGCTAAAGTGGATCCACTAGGTAGTTCATTTAAGACAATCCTACGGGGGCACGTAGCTTGGGACTAGAGGTTGCTACTAGAGATTATCCTATTTGAGCCTCCACCTCAAGCCCTCTTAGTGCTAAGTCTAAATCCCAATGGAATAAATAAAATGTAAAATATCAATTTAATATCGGAAAGGCAATGATCAACACCAATCCACATTTTCAAGATCAAAACATAGAATACCTCCTTAAACATAATTCAACATAGATGAGAAAACCTTTCACCAATGAAAATTCATATGTGAGAAATGCCTTTCACAATTATGATCATCATAGTAAGTGAGAAATTCTTTCACAATAGCATTGATACTTTCCTTTCAAAATATCCTTAAATCATTTATAATAACTTCATAAAAGCATCCATATCTTCATAAGTTCATAATTCATAAATTTATGAGTTCATCATAGATTCATAGTTGAAAAAACATGATTTAGGCATGTGTCAACATACTTTCAACTAAATTTCATGTATTAACACTGAATAATGCATTAAAAGACTTAATCAATCATAATGGCATGAAACCCACATTTACTGAATTGAAACCCTAATTTGATCAATTGGAAATTGGATTGAAAATTTGAAATTGGTGGGGACCCCTCGGATAAAAGGACTCCATGGGTGAATACACACATACCTTGATGCTAGAAGTACAAAAAAGAATGGAGAATTGGAGACTTGGATGAACCCTAACTCTTCTTCTTCTTCCTTAGACTTGAGAGAGATTGGAGAGTGAATTTGGTTTAGTTTTGGGAATTTAGGAGAATGGGATTTAAATGAGTAGTTTTAGGTCCCAAAAACCTTATATAGGTCTTGTGGTAGAAGAAAAAATGACATGGTTTTGATTTAAAACGATTAGGGAAAAGACCCAAAAGCCATTGAAAATAATGGTTGACCCATTCCTACGGTTTGGACCTATGGTCTGTACGTCCTTCTACGGACCGTCCTGGTCGATTGTAGAAATGATCATAGACCCTTTATTTGGCCAACTTTTGACAGAAACAATCTACAGTTTGTAGGTCATTTACAGACCATATATAAGATTGTATAACCCAAGTTGTAATGCCTTCCAGTAATGGGAAGTGAACAACGAACCTCGATCAGAGACAATAGAAATTGGGATCCCATGCAATCGCACAATCTGACAGATGTAAAGCTCGGCTAACTTCTCCGCCATATACTTTACCCAAACCGGGATGAAATGGGCGAACTTGGTCAACCTATCAACAACCACCTGAATAGAATCATAACCGACCATGGTGGTAGGTAGTCCCATAACAAAGTCCATAGTGATTCGTTCCCACTTCTTAGTATGAATAGGCATTCTCTGAGATATACCTCCTGACCATTGGTTCTCACATTTTACTTGTTGGCAAGTAAAACACCTTGAAACAAAATCTACAATATCTATATTCATACCACACCACCAATAGTGTTGGCTCATATCATGGTACATCTTTCCCGCACATGGATGGATGGAATATAAGGAACAATGGGCCTAATCAAGAATCAATCTAATCAACTTGTCCACCTTGAGCACACAGATCCTGACCCCAACTCTCAAGACAACATTATAATCAAGGACAAACTCATTCGCTTCCCCTTTCATCACCTTGTCTCGAATGAGACAAAGTTTCTCGTCATCAAATTGGCAGTCATGAATCTGCTCAATTAAGAAAGAACGAGCCTTAATAAATGCAATCAAACCATTTGTCTCCTCAAAAATTTGCAACCGGACGAGACTGTTGGCTAACCTCTGGACATCTCTAGCCAATTCTCTCTCCTCCACACTAGTAGTGGCAATACTTCCCATGCTAGAAGTCTTCCTACTCATATTAGCCTTCTTCCATACAAGATAATTATGTCATACTCCTTCAGTAGTTCAAGCCAACTGCAGTGCCTCAAGTTCAAATCTCTTTGAATAAAAATGTACTTAAGACTCTGATAATCTGTGAAGACCTCTCAATGAACTCCATACATATAATTTCACCAAAGCTTAAGCATAAACACTACGGCTGCTAACCTTAAATCATGGGCAGGGTAGTTCTTCTGATGGGTCTTCTACTTCCTAGAGGCATAGGCAATCACCTTACCCTTTTACGTCAGAACACTATCTAACCAGACGCCAAAAACATCATAATAAACAATGAACTCTACACCTTCCTTGGGTAAAGTCAAAACAAGAGTTGATGTCAACAAGGTCTTGAGCTTTTGAAAGCTCTTTTCACACTCATTAGACCACTGGATAGTCACACTCTGCCGAGTCAATCTAGTCAAGGGAGATGTAATAGTGCAGAAGCTCTGAACAAATCTTCGGTCATAGCCCACAAGTTCAGCAAAACACTAGATCTCAGTAACCGATGTAGGTATGGTCTAACTCTTCACTACCTCGACATTGGCTGGATAAACCTGAGTACCCTCCTTGGACACCACGTGTCCCAAGAATGCCACAGAGTCAAGCCAAAACTCACACTTCAAGAACTTGGTATAAAGAATCTCTTCCCTTGGCCTCTTGAGTACAGTCCTCAAAATGCCGATCATGATCGTTCTCAGTCTTGGAGTATATCAAGATGTCGTCAATGAACGCTATCACAAAGAAATCCAGATAAGGTTGGAACACCTCATTCATCAACTCTATGAATGTTGCATGGGTTTTAGTCAAATCGAATGACATCATAAGAAACTCATAGTTCCCATAACGAGTCTTGAACGCTTTCATAGAGATATTTGATGCCCTAATCTTTTGGTGATGATAACCTGAACTCAAATCAATCTTAGAAAAAAGAGATGACCCTTGAAGCTGATCAAACAAATCATCAATACAAGAAAGATGATACTTGTTATTTATTGTCACTTTGTTTAACTGTCGATAATCAATACATTTCCTCATGGATTCATCCTTGATCCTCACAAACAAAACAGGAGTACCCCATAGAGAAATCCTAGGGTGAATAAACCCGTTATTAAATACATCCTGCAACTGGTCCTTCAATTCCTTCAACTCAGCTGGAGTTATAAGATAAAAAGGAATAGAGATGGGATTGGTGTTTGGCTCTAAGTCAATGGAAAAATCAATATCCCTATATGGAGGAACACCTGGAAGATTAGTAGGAAACACTAGTATCCATCGGAGGTGGCTCAACACTAGTATCCCGAATGAAGGCCAAATAGGACAAACACTCTCTATCAACCAATCTCCGAGCTTGAATAAAAGAGATAAATTTTCTAGGGTATGAACCACTAGCACCTATCCACTCAACTCTCGGGACACTCGGCATCGCTAAGGTCATAGTCTTAGAATAACAATCAAGAATAGCATGATGCAGAGAGAACCAATACATACCCAAGATAATATAGACTTTGTATGTGATGTACGTCTCAATCACTTTTCTTATGATGTACTAGATGGCTTCTTTAAACTAATGTTAGACTTTTGCTTTGTAAAACTCGTTGATATATGAAATGTTATCTTTTAATTCTGCACTTCTATTATCTAGTATGATGTATGCTACGTGTAGGGCCTCTCGAGGTTCTATATGTCATGTTACACCTAGGGTATACTTTGAGTCGTGACAATTGTGTACTCCCACGAACAAAGAAGGGTTTCTCTTTTTCAACAATACATATCTCTTTGATTTAAGACAACATATCATAATTTGTTTCATTTTGATTAATCCCTTCATTGAAAGAGGAATTTTCAGATTAAATGATAATACGGGTAGAATCGAAAGCATCTGATTTTCCTATTACTTTGATACTAAGTTCAATTCTTGAACAGAATAGTTCTTTTAAATTTTGTTGTTCTCAAAGGAGACATTTACATCAATATATAGCTACTACTAAGTTACAATACATAGAAAGAACTAACTGCTAGCTATTTAACCTAGAATGAAGGGCTAAAGATAAACTTCCTATTTTACAAAGATAATTAGAATCAATAATTTTTCCTGTTTACAAAGATTACAAAATCAAGCCTAAAATACCTCTACATTAAATACTTTATTTTTGTCAAAATAACCTCAGAATCCTTAAATTGAAATCATAAACTGAAAATGGAAACGTCAATACACATAAATAACATTTAAAAGGTTGTAATTTCTCACTAAAACTAGTATCCTTAAATAACATGACATTCCAAAGGCTAAAATTCCATAATTTCACAACTTAGGATCTCAAATCCTCAAAAAGTCTGATGATACCTGTGATCACATCATCAGAAGTCTCGGCCTCAAGCCTCCTTGGAAAAGCATAACACTGGCCCTCATAGCCACTTGCAGTTTGAGTAGGACCTCTACCACCACCTTGTGGAGCTTAAACACCCCTACCATAGTCCTACCACCTCTACCGGACTAAACTCTGTCTCGACCCCTGGCCGGAGGCACTGAATCCCTAGCTGGAGTAGCTGAATAAGAACGCTAAGGTCCTGAATGAGTTTGTAAAGGACATTTTCGCATCACATGACCTGGATCCCCACAAGTAAACCAATACCTAGGTACATATAACTGATGTTATGAAATAGACGAACTACCATAGCTACCTCGGCCTGAACCATAAGATCCTCGGGCTAGCTGTCAGTCTCAACTGCTGGCATAAAAGCATGAATCGGTCCACAACGCTGGAAGGAACTACTACCTCTATATAAACCCCTACCTCCAGATGAGGCACCAGAAAATTATCTAGATGACCGGGCCCTCTTGGGATCCCTAAACTCTTCTAAAACCATCTACTCCACCTCCTAAGCGGTGCTCATAATGGACTGGAAGGAACCCCCCTCTATGGCTGCTCTAAACACATAAGACTTGATGGAGAAAGTCAACCTTTTCACAAACCTACGGACTCTCTCTGCCTCATCCGGAACAATAGTCATAACATGCTTAAAAAGCTCACAGAAATGGGCCTCATACGCGGTCACAAACAAACTGTCCTGAGTATGGCTCTCAAACCTCAAATTACTCTCCTCCCTCATGCTCAATGGAATGAAGCGGTCCTAGAAAGCACTAGATAATGTATCCTACTCCACTGGTAGAGATACAACTTGTCTAGACCTCACAAAAGTCCTCCACTACTCTCTGGCGCATCCACGAAGTTGAAGTGCAACAAACTGGACACCATGAGCATCCACCATCCCCACTACCTCAAGCATCTCATGGCACAAAGTAAAGAACTCACGAGAATCCTCACTCTTACCACCCTTAAACTGGGGGGTTTAATTTTCTCAGACCTTTTGTAACATTGTTGCTCTAAACACATAAGACCTGACGAAGAAAGGCAACCCTTTCACAAACCTGCGTACTCTCTCTGCCTCATCTAGAACAATAGTCATACCATGCCTGAAAAGCTCATAGAAACAGGCCTCATACTCGGTCGCAAACAAACTTTCCTGAGTCAAGCTCTCAAACCTCAATCGACTATCTTCTCTTATGCTCCAAGGAATGAAACGGTCTTGGAAAGCACTAGAGAATGCATCCCACTCCACCGAGGGACATCCAACTCGTCTAGACCTCACAAAAGTCCTCCACTACTCTCTGGCGTGTCCACAAAGTAAGAGTGTAACGAATCAGACACCATGAACATCCACCATACCCACCGCCTCAATCAGCTCATGGCACAATTTCTAGAACTCATGAGCATCCTCACTCTTACCACCCTAACACTGGGTGGTTTTATCTTCTGGAACCTCTCGTAACACTGCTGTTCAATTGTCGTCAAAATAACCTCAAGAGCAATTTGAACACCCACAACTGGTGCCGAAAGCCACTTGTGGCTGACCCACCTGATCCTCAATACCCGGAGTCTGCTGCTGACCTGGGGTCTACGCCCCTACCCACGTGTAAGAACGCTATGGCATACCTGTCGCACCACCCTAATAGATGTTCTCTAACACACGTAGCATCCTCAACAAAGTCTCATGAAACAAAAAAGCTCCAAACTTGGGAGGAACCTAGTCATCAGCAACCTCAGTTTGTTGCTTAGGATAAGCCTCTCTAGCTATACCTCTTCCTGGTGCCGCTCCATGGGCACAAACTCTAACCGGTGCTACTCCATGAGCATGACCCCTAGCTCGAGCTCTACCTCTACCCCTAGCTGGGGTTTCAACAACAGCCTCGGGGACTGCCTCCCTTTTATCACTATAAATAGAAGCTCTAGTCCTCGGCATTTGCCAAAACAACATGAAGCAACTCAACACTAGCGAAGGTAACCACACACAATAAGAATTGATGAATAAAAGGAAGTTTCCTAACAATACTTTTACCCTCTGAAGATAAGTATAGACGTCTTCATACCAATCCTCAAGACTTTACTTAGACTTGCCTTGTACACACGTAAACCTATGAACCTAGGGCTCTGATACTATTTGTCATGGAACAAAAATGGACGTGATGACACTTTTCTATTACCATCAAGATAAGTTAGCCTTAACCAAATGAACATGAAAGAAATGCAGAAAACAATCAAGAAAGAACAAGATAAAGCGGAAAACTTATTTATTCTATTAAAACCCCTAAAATCTGATTGTCACATGTACAAGTCACTAAATACATAAAGTGCGGAATTAAGAAATAAGTACAAGTCTCAGTATTTTTTTCTCAAATAGAACAAAACTTAAAGAAAATGAAAGTGGGTCCGCTGGGATGACAAACAACTACCTCTTAATAGTCGTTTGACAAGCCTTGGATAGTAAAAGAAGAAGGATGATCATGTTATATTGGCTCGGAACTTACACAAGTGTAGAGGCAAGGAGTGAGTACCAAAAACAAGGTACCCAACAAACAACCTAATAAACAATGCATCTATCTAGAAATCAAATACCTCTTACACTCCAACAAAACCTCCTTAAACGACAACCAGCACATAAATAATCCCAACCTAGTAGTTCTATAGTGCACAGCTCACAAGCCTCAATAAATCACCGTTTTAGGTCATAATTCAACAACAAAATGAATCTAATAAGTCAATCTCAAAGTCAAGTAGATCAATCACACGCAACAAGTGTATGAATCACAATTAGCAAGCAAGTCATACATAAGCATCAAATGCCTCAAGTGACAATAATCAACCCCTCACCGAAACGATTTCTCATTGGTACCATATCTCTAGCCGGAACCATTTTCCATCGGCTTTATATCAATCCTCTAGCCGGAAATGACCTCAGCATAACAACACTTACCAAAAATGACCTCGGCAAAATAGCACTTGCTGGCAATGACCTCGACATCACAACACTTGCCAAAAATAACCTCGACAAAATAGTACTTGTTGGCAATAACCTCATAATAAAAAACATCACATGTCTCATCACAGTGTTCAATAATCAATGCATACAAGTAATATCACACCACATGGAAGAGACAACAATTCATGCAATTCAAGTCCACATTTGTAACACCCTGCTATTTGAAAGATCTAGAATTAGAAAGAACCATTTTTGGAAAAAATGAAAATCTGAAATTTGGCAAAGTTATGTAAAGTACGAGTTCTAGGTCAACTTCAAACGACCATAACTTTCAGTACAGGATGAGTTAGGTGTGCCAGAAGATGTCAAATAAAAAGGTCTTGGAATCCTCTTTCCAACGCCACCAAGTTTACTAATTTTTGAGCTTGTATGAGGGAGATATGCTTGTTTGAAGTCGGGTTGTCCAGATAAGGAAAGTTACCCGGATTTAAGAGGGTATTTTGGTCTTTTCCTTACCCAATTAAGTTATTTCATTTTTAGTAATTAATTAGAGGTCTAAACTGATTTGGTTCAGTTTATGCATTCCAAATTAGCGCTAGGGTTTTTTAGAAAAGAGTTCAAGAAGAGAAAAGAGGAGAAAGGTCAAGATTTGGTTGAGTTCTTTAGGATTTCGTTTTGGATTTCGCCAAGGATTCGATCCTAAGAGGTATGTGAGTTCATATAGCGTTGGGTTCATTCACCCATGTGCCAATCATGTTAATTTCAACGTTAAATTCATTGTAAAAAGTTGAAGGTTTGATGTTCTTGAATTGTGTTCTTGAAATTGGTTTTCGTTCTTGAGTTGAGATGAGATTGATGAGTTCTTGAGGAAATTGTATCGATTTTAGAGTTGTGTTTGATTAGATTCTTGTGTACATGTATTGGGTATCTGAATATAAAGAGAAATTGAGAAAAATAATCGAATTTAGGTGAATTGGAATTGGAAAACGGAGAAGGAAAAAGTTGGGTGAATTTGGCACACAAGTCTGCGTCGCGGACTTGGTCCCCAAGTGCACAAAAATCCCTCTCCACGTCGCAGAGAGATCGCGGACCCGACTGCCTCAAAAATTATTTCGCGACCAAATATTAAAATGCATCTCCGCGTCGCGGACTTGCTCCCAGACAGTGTTTTCTTGACTGTTTCTCATAATTAACTATCTAAAAACACTCTTAAACATCACAATATCCTTCCTATCACAAATCATAACCTTGAATTCATAATTCAAATTCAAGGTAGAGTTAAGAGTCAAGTCTTGAGAGTTCTTTGAGTCATTTTAAGAAGTCTCTTACAAATCATTTAAACTTGTTTTAAGACTTAAGCATTGGGTTTGAGAAAGTGTAGAGCCTATTTCACTTTCTTTAAAAGGGTACATGGGGACTAAGTATTCCCAAAGAGTAAATGTTTTCACATTTAAGATGAGAGGAAATACCGATTTCCAGAAGAGTTTTCATGAGTAGTTTTGAGTTCCATCTCTTTTAAGAGATAAGCTTTTGAGTAATAACGTCAAACCACAGAGAAGGAGTTATGTTTTTAAACATATGAGCTGAGTATATTTTGGGAGTAGTATCGAGCACCGATATGGGGGCGAGTTGATAGTAACTCAAGTATCCATAAATCATGTAGCCAACGTGGGTAGAAATGGTCATATTTTTTAGATGATTCCTTAATGTTTTTTTAGCATAGACTAGTGGATCCACTTAGTTGAGGCATTCTATATCCCGGCAAGTTACAGGAAAGTTCTGGCAGTGTGGGCGAGATGTTGTATCATCACATAGCTCAGAGTGATGGTTGTCAGTTAGAGAATCTCCCAAACAAAGTTTATTTTGTATTCTTATATACAACTGAGATATTATTGTATTTTCTAATACTTTGAGTTGTTATCTACCGTTTTAAATGCTTTATATAAACTGCATCTTTATTGTTGTTTATTTCTGCATTGAGTTGAGTATCCATGAGTTGAGTAAGTTGAGGTAAGTGTTTCTTTCAGATTCCAGTTCAAGCGTACGTATTGTTTAGATTTCCCCTCACATGCTCGTGCATTTAATGTACTGACGCCATTTGGCCTGCACCGTTGTATGATACAGATACAGGTAACAAAGATTAGCATCAAGCACTTCGTTGATCCAGTTGAGCATTTCAAAGTCATTTGGTGAGCCTCCTTGATTTCAAAGGAACTCTTTTATCATGTTTTATCATTTCAGTTGTTAGGATGATCGGGAGTCTTGTCCCGACATCCCTCAGAGTATTAGAGGCTTCATAGTCAAATGTTATTAGTTCTTTAGTATTGCTCATTTCAGTTGTTTTGTTATCAGACTTGAGTTGCCACTTTGGTTGGTTGAATGTTTACTTTTAAGACATTCTAAGTTTATCTATCGAGACAGTTCCGTTAAGATTGTATGTAAGTAAATTTTATGTAGAGTAAGTCTTCCGCTGAGAGTCTAGTCAGGCTAAGGGTTCGCTTGGGCCCATCAATGGTTCTCTAGTGTCAGTCTCGCCCAGGGTGTAGGCTCGGAGCGTGACAACATTCATGCTATCAAACATTTCATCAATCAATCAATAAGGGTCACAAACAACCAATTCATATCAACATGTTCATCACATAGCCCTTTCAATTTCAACTCCTTTTTTATTCATTAAGATTTATCAAGTGGAGAATTAACCATTTACCTCATCCCCATTACTCCCAACACACAAACAACAAAGGGAATACACAAATTCTACTAGAATACAATGCTTATGAGATCATTTGCCTTAAATCAATCAATAATCACTCCAAGAGTTGATTCTTCCCTTTCCGAATCACTTTTGAAGCCACACATTCTATAAAAATCAAGTATTCACAATAGATTTCCAGAAACAACAATACCTACATCAATTCTTCGAAAAATGGATCAATCAACACAAAACTCATTTTCAAAAATAAGGTTTGAATCCAAAATTTAAAACTTGAAAATGTTACTCAAGGTCTTAGGAACTCATTGGTGATAATGATTTCGAAAAGGGACTCAAAATCATTTCACAATCATCATTTTACTAAGTTCTTGGGATCTTGAAGATAACCCTAAATTTCTCATTTCAAAAGCTTGATGTGAACACTTAAATCCATAATTAATAATGGATAATAGAAGAATTAGAGTTAATAATTGTTACCCAAAAATTTTTCCTCGAAAACATGGTTCAAATAGCCACCCCAAAGCTCCCAAAACTCCGAAATAGTGAAATGGGGTTGAAACCCCAATTTTAGAATTTTTTTTTGCCCAGGTCTCAAATACTCATCGTGATCGCAACCTATAGTCATGCAATCCCGATGACTAAAAACAATCAACTCATTAAAGTTGACCATCATGATCGCGGTAAGACCCACGCGATCGTGATGCACCTCAAATTAGCTCGAGTGATCGCGAAGAGGGAGCCTCACGATCGCGATGACTAAAATGGTCATGCACCAGAACCAGAAACCAACAAAATAGAAAAGTCATTAAATCTTTCGAAAGGACCCTTAGGCATTCATTCAGAACCTCATATACACAAACCATATATGCAAATCAATTATACTCAACATTCCAAACTCAATGGAATCATCAAAGCACAAATCTGAGGTCTCCTTTACTCGACATTCGTAAAAACCATAAGAAACTAACTCGACGCTTAAAACGCTAAATAAGCTCAGGATCTCTCAAAAATCAACCAAGACCTCACCTAGGCCAAAAATCATCCCACCCCCACCCCTCTGAATCTAACAAAACTCTCAGAAATCTGATCCGAGCACTTGAACCCTAAATGTTGATCAAAGTCAATCCAAAGGCTGAATTTCCACAATTTTACAACTTAGGACCTCAAATCCTCAAAACGATTCCGAATCAAAAACCGACAAATCTTACAGGTCAGATTTCACATTCTGAGACTGATGGAATAGATGGAATTTTATTCTGACACTCGAAACCTTAAAAGGCACCAAAAATCACTTTCTTAAAAATATAAGTCTTCCAAACTCAAAACTTACAAAATTCTCAACTTTTAACTCAATGTCCAAAAACAACCTTTCAAAACTTTAACATAGAAGACTCATGGTCAATATCGGGAGAGCAAAATGGTAAATTTCACGGAAAAATAAAAATGATCAACCAGGTCATTACAATATATTTAATAAAGTTACACTCCTTAACACAAATGTGCACTTAGCTTAGTTGGTATGCATGCTAGTTCCACGGTCTAAGGTTGTGTGTCCGAATCTAGAAATTGTCATTTTTTGATACATTTGAAGTTCTCCTCCATTCACTCTTCTCATAGGCTTATACATAAAAAATATTTAATATTATTATTTATAAAAAGTAATTTCGACTACATTTCAAAAAATACTCGTGGAAATTGTTTTTATAATTTTTTTGAAAAAAGTTCTTTTTAGAAAAGGTATAGTAATTAGAGCGAATTGTATTTTTATTTATATTTTGTTCTTTTTAAAAAAATATGGTGTCACATTATTTTATTTTTTGTTTTTCATTTTATATGGTGACATCCCTTACATAAAATCTTGTGTACGCCACTACTCGGAGCATGACAAAACAAGACTTGTGTGCTACTCGTTTATAACTTATATGAATTGTTGGTAATATATGTTTTCTTTGTAAAGCCATTAACAAGGGCCTCTCCAACCGAGATTTTATTTTTAAGTTGAGATATATTTATTTTCTTGATTGTGTGTGGTTTTTATGCGCCTTTGGGAAATAGTTCAATAGGATCAGCTCATGCCTAAATTTTGGCATCAAGTGACAATTGCTCCCCTCGAATTTGGGGTGTGATGGTAATTTATATAATTGAGAAGGTATAAGTGTACACAATAAGTTATCCAAATTTAGGTATGTTAGTATAGGTTTAGGATCATTTTGTTGATTCGGGTGAATCCTATATGTTGCCTATATATGAAATTATTATACATCCTTGCTAGAAAAATATGTTATGTATGTCTTATACCCCGACAAGGTTCAAATGACTTAGATAATGAGCCTAAGGTCAAACTCTACGTTCTCACATAATGAATCATATCGGTTAAACTTAAAATCTCTCATAATGAATATAATGATGATAAAAGATGAAAATGATAAAGTCAACCCCATGATTTCAATCTTTTAATTTCCGTCTGTCTTACTTATGTTCTTTCACTACTAAAAAACTACCAAAAAACGACGGCCAAAAGCGATGGACTGCGTCGCATTGGTCAAAATCGACGGAAAAGAGACGCAGTCATGCTCGTCGCTTTTTGGGTCGACGCTTTTTGATTATTTTTCTTAATAAAAGTGACGGACTCCATCGCTTTTTTAAATTTTTTATTTTTTTTAATTTCCAAAAGACAACACAGTCCATCGCTTTTCTGGAAATTTTATTTTTGAAAATCCCAGAAAAATGACGGACTAAAGGACCCTGTCCATCACTTTTCTGGATTTTTTTTTTTTTTGAAAACCCAGAAAAGCGACGGACAGTGATTCAATTCAATTCAGCCCAATCAAACACACAACATTATAAACAAGCTACCCAAAACATAAAACAACAAACTTAAATTAACATTCAAAAGTATCTAAATCATAATTCGTTTCAAAATTTCAAAAAGTTCATAAATTAAAAGAGACCTAAACTAGGGAGTGGATCTACATAATCATCCTTATCACTGTCGTCGTAGGTGTCCTCGGGAGCCGAAGTAGTAGGTCGACGAGCAAAGTTTAGCACTTGTTCTTTGATTTGCTGAACGGTCTCACTCATGCTTTGTTGTTCAGCTACTCTTCTCTGCTTTGACTCTACCAGTGCCGATGTAAGTTTTGCTATTTGAGCCGACAAAGCAACAATCTGAACATCGTCAAGTACCTCGGCTTGACGTGACGATCCAATACCTTCTAAGCCTGACTGGAGTCGTCTTACATCGTTTTGAGAGCCTAAACCATAGCATTTACCCTTGTGTGTCCCCCCTACCACTTTTTCTTTCCAAATTTGGGTGGATAGTTCAAGTGTCATTTCGACTGAACTATCTAGATTCTCAGCGACGTACTGATGAAACTCATTCTGCATATTAAATATATAAATTGACATCAATATATATACATATCATAAATATATTCACTATTAATATATATTATTCATATTAAATAACTTACAAAAGTTCGTTCGTCCCTTTCCTCCACCCACACATCCGGATCCGACTCATTTTCTTTCTTCCTGACATGAGTCTTCTTAAAAACCTCTGGTCCAATGGAAGTGCATCCCAATTCTTTTTCCTATAAATAAAAACTGAAATTTATAACGATATATATGATTCGACTAATTATTTATTTAAAAGTTTGAATTAGAACTTACCATCTCTCTTGCAATTGTTCCAATGGTCTTTGCACCTCTAGTGTGCAACGAGCCACCCTTAAGACTGCCTCTAGCATTTTTGGCTTGTTCTGACATTGCCTTAAACTTATATGTGTTCCAATACAGACGCAATTCATCAAAAACATGAGGCAACATCCAATCTGGACGTTCATCAGTATCCCAAACTTTCTTTAGCCAGCTAGACAGTCTGGCGGATGCCCTCCTCTTAAATGTGGTCGTAATGACCAAATTGTACCTCGGCTCACTATCAGTCTTGTAAAATAACATACAGCCATTAACAAAACAATGAATTCTATCATACGTCAATCCTAACTTGGAAACCAAACACTTTACCTGATAGAAGTTCTTAGGTATGTTAAACTCCGGATTAACTAGTTCACCTAAAAGATCAACCATTGAGTCCATAGCCGCATTAGGAACATTCCAATCTGATTTAATATTCATTAATCTAACCGCAACTGACAAGGCAGAATGCAGACTCCCTTCACATAGTGAACGACTAGACTCTTCTAATTGATCATAGAAGCATCTTGCTTCTTCATTAGGAGCTTCATCAAAATATTGTTCGGGTTCCATCCCACCTTGAACCTCGAAAGCATCATTGATCATTTCATGAACCCTATCATGTTCAACCCTATCCCGTTCAACCCTAATTTGACCATGTGGTGCAAGCATATTATATTCATCCACATGCATCGAATTATAAAACATACCATCCAATCCATCTCTTTCTCCATGATCAATCCATACAAAAAATCTAGGCTTAAATCCATTACAATACAAATGAACCATAATTGTATCTGGTTTTAAAAAATTTAAGCACTTGCATGCACTACAAGGACACCTAACCAATTCATTATTCTTGAAAATGTCAAGTGTCATTGTATGTTCAATAAAATCTCTAACACCATCAATAAACTCAGGTTTCAAACCAGCACCAATTTCGTAATGCATATTTGTCACACCCCAAAACCAGATGTGATGGCACGTGCCCAAACCCCACCGGACACGTCAGCCTAACACCCAAAAACCCGACGATACAGAATTTATAAAACAAGAATAAGATAGAAAGATAAGCGGAAGTCTTTAAATAAACTCAACAT
>JAJOOR010027914.1:0-22877 GCA_036250505.1 Solanum acaule
GGGACAAAATAAATTGATTTTTTCAACAAAAAAAAATTGTAATTTGAAGTTGGGAGAGAGTTTTGGAAAATGTTTTCATTAATTTTTGAAGGTAAGTCATTTTCCTTAAATTTGAGGAAAATGAGTTGATTTGGAAAACATTTCCAAAACGTTTAACCCAACCAAACATGAGAAAGTTGAAAAACATTTTCGAAAAATATTTTCCTTCATACCAAACACACCCATAATGTGTGCTAACTTTCTCAATTTTCTTAACTTTGCAAATTATATTTTAAGAATTGAATGTTCATTTACCAAACATAGATATATAAATACCTACCTCAAGTTTCACATTTGGGGAACATAATTGTGTTGCAATGATGTTCTTTTGGTAGGAACATCTCCATAACTTCCTTGCTACATAGTGAAATAAGACACCAAAAATTGTAAGCATATTTACTAACAAATATTTTACTAGGTAATCAAAGTTATGATATAATTTTGAGTTTTATTATGAAAACTCTTATACAACTGAATTTAAACATTCATATAACAAAGATCAATTATTTGTGTTCTAAGCAAATTTAAGAAACTGTTCAATTCAAAAGTTTCCAGTCAAATTATTTGTGAACTCGTTTACCTAAAAATATACAAACATCTTTACTAATTAACTAAGTGGGTAAAGAGAATCGAAAGTATTGAGAAAAATGATAATTTATACAAAATTCTTAATTTGCTTAACTATGTGAAAAACATTTTTAGAATATAATTCTCTATGATTAAACATAGATATATGACAAACAACCTCAAGTTTCAAATATTAGAAAACATATTGACGTCAGAAAGCTCTTTCCTATATGATAACTCTTCCATAATTTTCTTGCTATACGTGAAACAAGACATAAAAAATGTAAGCACACTTATCGACAAGTACTTTCATTTTGTATTACCAAATTTTGATACAGTTTCGAATAACATTATTAAACTATCATGCACAAAGAAAATTTAATTTCTTATATATAAAGACTAATCATTTGTCTACAATAATGTTTGTAATGACTAAAATATAAATCTATCAGGCAAATAATTTGTAAATTCATTTACTTTAAAATATACTATAATCTCCATTTGTTACTCAGCAGACGAAAAGAGAGTAGCATATATAAATAACGAATAGAAAAATAGTAGTATGTACACCTTTCACAATTTTCTTAGCTCTGTAAGTTTATTTTTACAATATGGTATTCTATGAAAAATATAACTATATGAAAAATTACCTGTAACGACCGGGTTCCGTCATTATAGAAGAGCCAATGGGGAAAAATTTTGGGCCGAAAAACTTTTTCGTAGTAACTTGGGATTTCCCAACCTTGTCCAGATTTGGACGAAATTGGAGTCTGTGAGGTCTAGGGAAATCTGGTACCAATTGGGTGATCTAATTATGAATTTGATTACATGAGTAGATAGATAAGACGTTAAGGAACCCGTACGACTTTATGGAATTGAGTTCGGGCGAGTAGAACTCCAGTAATTGATCTTACCATGAATGGGTAGTTTTGGAGTATCGTTGGTGGAAGGTGTGTTGTGGAATGAGTGTCTTGGAATTATTAATTTTGCTCACTGGTTCCGTACAAGCCGCTGAGGCGGGATTCTCCCGCCAGGGTGGGGCCGCTGTAGCGGGATGAGGACCGCTATGGCGGGCCAGTCGCGACTTAAGTCGAAAATAAACCCCAAAAACATTTTATTCTGCAATTTTCAAACTTGAGATCTAAGGAACGAACCCAGGTGTTTTCTTGATAGTTTTCCACCATTCTTGAGGTTAAAGATAAGGTTTTAACTCCTCGAATCCATTTTTCAATCCGTAGAACGTAATCGAGCGGGTAATTATAGATGGGGAAGGGTTTTGATTTGGAAATTATGGTGAGAAACGACCTAAATTGGATATTGGGATCATAGGTTTGATCTAGGCTTGATAGAATTGTTGGTAATTCGGGTAATTAGTTATTGTTTATTGATTCTCGTGTTATATTAGTTATTTGTAGACGAAGAACAAGCGGAACAAATCCGAAAAGGGAAGAATCAGGTTTCTTAGGGGATTCAAGCTTGTTTCGAGGTAGGTGATGGTTGTGATTTCATGATTGTGTGATATGTGTTTGTTCTTGCTTCATTATAATACGTGTATGTATTCGAATGTTGCATTATTGATTACGCAAGTTGTAAATGAGATAGATGAATGATGAATGCCATGAATCATGACTTGGTTGTATGATTTGAGAATATACTTGAGATTGTGATTGTGGCTTGTTGAATGGATCGAGTGTTCCATTCCGACACACTAACTTGGATAGGTTGCCACATTTCTGCAAAAACATTAGATCGGGTACCATGTTCTGGTATGGTAACAGTTTGGGTTTGGGTTCCATGAGAGGACCATTGACTTGACATAACTGTATATCTTGAGAAATGTGAAGTTGTACGTTGTTTCGTAAATGATGATGATATTATATATGTTCGGTGTATACATGTTATTATTATGCTATAATTACTTATGTATGTTGCACTTAGTGGGATAGCCGCGTGATCCTACCAGTACACTGTGGTTGTGTACTGATACTGCACTTGCTCTTTCTTTGTTGAGTATAGGGCATCTTCAGGCAGCTATTGGCATACCTCGCCTAGAAGATCAGTGATCGTTTAAATTCATGGGTGAGCCCGTTCTTCCAGGCTGCCATGAGTTCTTTTTCTGTTTAGTTCATCTTATTCGGACTTAGACTAGTTCATTAGATATTCTTATGTTTAGTTGGGTTGCACCCATTTTCCTTTATACTTTTGGTTCATTGTTAGAGTTTTGATACATTGACTTTCAGGTTCTAGGCGTTGTTTCCACATTTGTTTAGTTGTTAGACTATTGGTTTGGAGTTTATGGGAACTCTCTATTTCTTTCCTTAACATTTAAACATGCTTCCGTATCTTTAAATGTCTTAGTTGTTTGGTTATCTAATTAGTATTAATGGTTCTCCCACCAGAGGGCTATGTGGGTGTCAATCATGATGGTCTGCGTCGTGAAAAAGTTGGTATCAGATCCTAGGTTCATTGATCTCAATGTACCAAAACGAGTCTAGTAGAGTTTTGTGGAACGGTACGAAGACATATGTATTTTTCTTCGAGAGGCTATATGACTTTAGGAAAACTCTCTGTCTTCTTTTGTCCCCTTCCGTGCTATAACTTGATTCTAATTGGTATTTGCCGATTCAAATTGGTATCTAACCTCCTTCACTTTTCTGTTCGCTGATGGTTAACACTAGATTCAACGCGTCAAAACCGTAGCTCCCGTCAATGCTCTAGTTGAGGAATCTGCAGTGAGAGATCATGGTCGAGGCAGGGGTAGAGGAAGAGCTAGGGGTAGAGGTCGAGGAAGGGTAACGCCTACTAGGGATGGAGTACCGATTTAAAATGCTCCCATAAATGAGGCCCCTCCTGCGCATCATGAATAGGTAGAGGAGAATATCGAGGTTGAGAATGAGGAGAATGTAGGATAAGAGGAAGAGGTGCAAACTGAGACTACAGGTATTCCTCCTATAGACCCAGTGTTAGCTCAACAGATCATGTCGTTCTTGAAAGGATTGGTTGGTCCTAGAGTGCTTCTCTCTGATCAAACAACTCAAGCTCCCGCCAATCCCCTATTGCTATCACTGTCCCCAAGGTGGGTGGGAATGTAGGTAATGATGTTTTCCTCTGTCCTTTGTTGGGTCCTGTTATGACTAGTAATGAACATGAAATGTTGACTAAGTTCTTTAAGTTGAAACCGCCTGTGTTCCATGGTTCCGAGAGTGAGGATGCATATGAGTTCATCCTAGATTGCTATGAGAGGCTTCATAAGTTGGGAATTGTCCATCAACATGGGGTTGGGTTCGTGACTTTTCAGCTTAAAGGTGAGGCTAAGCAGTGGTGGAGAGATTATGTGGAATGCAGATCATCAGGTTTACCCCCACTCACTTGGACCAAGTTTCATGCTCTATTTTTGGAAAAGTATCTGCCTCGGACTTTGGAGCAAGGTGGTATGTCTGTGGCTGATTATGAGGCCAAGTTCTATGTCTTGTTTAGATATGCTACACAGTTGGTTACTACTGAGGAAGAGAAGATCCGTTTATTTATTAAGGGACTAAATTCTGAGTTGCAGGTATTATCTGTTCATATGACCTTTGCAGGGAGGAGCTTTAATGAGGTAACAGACTTTGTGAAGAAAATGGAGGGGGTGAGGCAAGACGGTCAGGCTAAGGCATTGGCAAAAATGGCCAAGAACTCGGGTAACTTTCAAGGTTCCTACTCAAAAGGGTTAGGGAGGCCAACACTTGCAGCTAGGCCAATTCAGTCCGCTATGCCCACCTCTACAGGTAATTACTCGAGAACTCCACCTTATGATTTGATTTAGGATAGCCAAGCAGTCGTGCCTTCGACGGACAACAGGCCATCTTTTGATCGTACTTGCTATAATTGTTGAGAACCTGGGAATATGAGGAGAGATTGTCCTCACCTGCGTATGATGGGTTTCGCGTAACAGCAGACTAGAGTAGTGGTACCCACGGGAAATGGTAATAATGGTTGAGGGCGTCCACAAGGTGGGCGAGGAGGAAATCAGTGAGGCTGCGGAGGTAGGGGAAATGGTAACTCAGGCAGAGGTATAGTGCAGCCAGGCAGGAAGTCGACCTTCACGATGATAAGGCTCAATGTTACACCTTTTCGGGCAAGAATGAAGTAAAGACATTTGACGCAGTGATCACAGATACTATTCTTGTCTGTAACCGGATGGCTAATGTGTTATTTAATCCAGGTTCTACTTATTCTTATGTGTCTGTGCTATTTACCTCAACATGATTTGTGATATACTTGATGCCCCCATCTATGTTTCCGCCCCAATTGAAAAGTCTGCTATAGTCACCCATGTCTATCATGCTTGTCCTATTTTGTTTATGGTTTTTAGACTTGGCCTGATTTGGTGATTTTGGATATGACTGACTTTGACGTAATCTTAGGCATGACTTGGCTGTCCCCTTGTTATGTCGTGCTTAATTGTAAAACTAAGTCTGTAACTCTAGAAATTTCAGGAAGGGAAAAGTTAGTGTGGGAAGGGGTGTACAAGCCTAAGCAAGCTAAGATCATATCCTCCATTCTGGCTAGAAACTGGTAAGGCAGGATTGTTTGGTGTATTTGGCGCATATTCGGGATATCGAGGTTGAGTCTCCATCTATTGAGTCTATTCTTGTGGTGTCAGAATTTAAAGAAGTGTTTCCTACTGACTTGCCTAGTATGCCTTCGGATAGAGATACAGATTTCTGTATTGACCTAGAACCTGGTGCGCGACCCATTTCCATCCCTCCATATCGCATGGCTCCGATAGAATTAAGAGAGCTCAAGGCTCAAATCCAAGAGCTTCTAGATAAAGGATTTATTCGTCCCAGTGCTTCCCGGTGGGGTGCTTTAGTTTTGTTTGTTAAGAAAAAGAATGGTAGTATGAGGATGTGTAAAGATTACCGGCAATTGAATTCGAAACAAGTACTCACTACCTCTAATAGATGATCTTTTTGACCAATTGCAAGTTGCATCCATTTTCTCTAAGATTGATCTAAGGTCAGGTTACCACCAATTAAAGATTAGGCCTAAGGATGTGCCGAAGACGGCGTTTAGAACCCGCTATGGGCACTACGAGTTTCTATTTATGTCGTTTGGGTTGACCAATGCGCCTACAACTTTTATGAGTTTAATGAATGGTGTGTTCAAGACATTTCTTGATTCGTTCGTCATAGTCTTTATTGATGATATTTTGGTCTATTCAAAAAGTAAGGAAGAGTATGCCGACCATCTTCGTATTATTCTGGGTGTTCTTGGGAAACAAAGGTTGTATGCGAAATTTTCTAAGTGTGAATTTTGGTTGACTTCGGTTGCATTTTTGGGAAATGTAGTTTCAAAATAAGGGGTAATGGTAGATCCCCAAAAGATTGAGGTGGTTCAAAATTGGGTTCGGCCAAGCTCTCTGATGAAAGTTAGGAGTTTTGTAGGGCTCGCTAGCTACTATCGTCGATTTGTGAATAACTTTGCTTCTATCGCCACTCACTTGACAAATTTGACCAAAAAAGAGGTACCCTTCGAATGGACCGAAAAATGTAAGGAGAGCTTCCAAAAGCTCAAGAGTCTTTTGACCACCGCACCTATTCTAGCATTACCGATTGAAGGTAAGGATTTTATTGTTAATTGTGATGCTTCACATGCTGGTTTGAGTGTTGTGTTGATGTAGGATGAGAATGTTATAACTTATGCATCGTATCAATTGAAGGTGCATGAGAAGAATTACCCAACACATGATTTGGAGTTGGCAGCGGTAATATTCGCTCTTAAGATCTGGCGGCATTACCTCTATGGTGTTAAGTGTGAGGTGTTTACTAATCATCATAGCTTGCAGCATGTCTTCACTCAAAAGGATATGAATTTGAGACAACGAAAGTGGATGAAGTTATTCAAGGATTATGATGTGACCATTCAATACCATCCCGGTAAGGCTAATGTAGTGGCAGATTCTTTGAGTCGAAAAATGGTGAGTATGGGTAGTTTAGCTTGCTTGAGTGTAACTAGACGACCCTTGGCTAAGGAAATTCAGACCTTGGAGTCTAAGTTCATACAATTGGGCATCTCAGAAAAAGGTGAGGTGTTAGCTAGCATTGAAGTTAGGGCCATATTTATTAAAGAGATCAAGGCCAAACAATTTAAGGATAAAAATTTGAATGAACTTAAGAAGAAGATTCCGATTGGTAAGGCACAAGAGACCACTCTTGATGCGGAAAGTGTACTCAGTTTTAAAGGAATAATTTGTGTTCCTCGAGTTGATGACTCGATTCAGAAATTGTTGATAGAATCCCATGGATTGCGATATTCCATTCATCTGGGTGTGACCAAGATGTACCGAGATTTGAAGTGAATTTATCGGTGGCCAGGCATGAAGAAGGATATAGCGGAGTTTGTGGCTAAGTGTCAAAATTGTCAATAAGTGAAATATGAACACCAAAGGCTTCCAGGTTTGCTTCAAAGAATGTCAATCACGATGGTCTGGGTCGTGAAAAAGTTGGTTTTAGAGCCTAGGTTCGTTGATCTCAATGTACGAAAATGAGTCTAGTAGAGTCTTGCGGAATAGTACGAGGACGCTTTTACTTTTCTTCGAAAGGCTATAGGACTTTAGGAAATCTCTCTATTTTCTCTTGTCTCCTTTCGTGCTATGACTTGATTCCAATTGGTATCTAACCTTCTTCACTCTTCTGTCCGCATATGGACACTAGATTCAACGGCGTCAGACCTATAACTCCCATCAATGCTCCAGCAGAGGAATCTGCAGCAAGAGGTTGCGGTCGAGGCAGGGATAAATGAGAAGCTAGGGGTAGAGGCTGCAGAAGAGTAGCGCTTACTGGGGATGGAGCTTCTGCTGAGAATGCTCCTAGGAATGAGAACCCTTTTGCATATCATGAAGAGATAGAGGAGAATGTTGATGTTGAGAATGTTGGACAAGGGGAAGAGGTGCAGGCAGAGACTACCAGTGTTCCTCCCATCGACCCAGTGTTAGCTCAGCAGCTCATGTCATTCTTGAAAGGGTTGGTTGGTCTTGGAGTGCTTCCTTCTATTCAAGCAACTCAAGCTCCCGCCAATCCTCTTATTGTTGTCACTATGCCTAAGGTGGGGGGGACCAGAGGTAATGATGCTTTCTTCCGTCCTTTGTTGGGTTCTATTATGACTGGTAATGAGAATGAGATGTTGACTATGTTTTTGAAGCTAAAGCATCTTGTATTTCTCGGTTCTGAGAATGAGGATGCTTATGAGTTCATCTTAAACTATTATGAGAGGCTTCATAAGTTGGGAATTGTCCATCAACATGGGGTTGAGTTTGGGACTTTTCACCTTAAAGGTGAGGCTAAGCAGTGGTGGAGAGCTTATATGGAATACAAATCTTCAGTTTTACCTCCAATTACTTGGACCCAATTTCATGCTCTATTTTTAGAGAAATATGTGCGTAGGACTTTGAGAGATCGGAAGAAGGATGAGTTCATGGCTTTGGAGCAAGGTGGTATGAATGTGGCTGTTTATGAGACAAAGTTACATGCTTTGTCTAGATATGCTACTCAATTGGAGACTACTGAGGAGGAGAGAATCTGTTTATTAATTAGGGGACTAAATTCTGAGTTGCAAGTATTATCTGTTCATATGACTTTTGCAGGGAGGAGCTTTAATGAGGTAACTGACTTTGTGAAGAAAGTGGAGGGGGTGAGGCAAGACGGTCAGGCTAAGGCATTGGCTAGAAGGGCCAAGAACTTGGGTAAGTTTCAAGGTTCTTACTCCAGGGGGTCCGGAAGGCCAATGCTTGCAACCAAACCAATTCAGTCCGATATGCCCGCTTCAATAGGTAATTACTCAGGATATCCACCTTATAATTTAATTCAGGATAGCCAGGGAGTCGCACCTTCGACGGGCAGCAGACCCTCTTTTGATCATACTTGCTACAATTATGGAGAACCTAGGCATATGAGGAGATATTGTCCCAACCCACGCGTGTTAGATTTCACGCAGCAGCAGTCTAGAGTAGTGGTACCCGCGGGGAATGGTAATAATGGTCGAGGGCGTCCATAAGGTGGGTGAGGAGGTAATCAGCGATACCGTGGAGGTAGAAGAAATGGAAATGAAAGCAGGGGTAACGTGCAACTAGGTAGGGAGGTATCTCAACTTGATGATAAAGCTCAGTGTTGTGGCTTTCCGGGCAAGAATGAGGTAGAGGCGTCAGACACAGTTATCATATGTACTATTCTTGTCTATGACCGGATGGCTAATGTGTTATTTTATCCGAGTTCTACTTATTCTTATGTATCCGTGATATTTTTCTCAGAATTTGCTATGATTTGTGATATACTTGATGCCCCTATCCATGTTTCTACCTCAGTTGGGAAGTCTGTCATAGTCACCCATGTCTATCGTGCTTGTCTTATTTTGTTTAAGGATTTTCAGACTTGGACTGGTTTGGTGATTTTGGATATGACTGACTTTGATATAATCTTAGGCATGACTTGGTTGTCCCCTTATTATGTTGTGCTTAATTGTAATACTAAGTCTATAACTCTAGAAATTCCAGGAAGGGAAAAGTTAGAGTGGGAAGGGGTGTACAAGCCTAAGCAAGCTAAGATCATATCCTTTATTCGGGCTAGAAAACTGGTAGGGCAGGGTTGTTTGGCTTATTTGGCTCATATTAGGGATGTTGAGGTTGAGACTCCATCTATTGAGTCTATTCTTGTGGCGTCAGAATTTAGAGAAGTGTTTCCTATTGATTTTCCTGGTATGCCTCCGGATAGAGATATAGATTTTTGCATTGATTTGGAACCTGGTACTCGCCCCATTTTTATCCCTCCATATCGCATGGCTCCAGCAGAATTAAGAGAGCTTAAGGTTCAAATCCAAGAACTTCTTGATAAGGGATTTATTCGACCTAGTGCTTCCCCATGGGGTGCCCCAATTTTGTTTGTTAAGAAAAATGATGGTAGTATGAGAATGCATATAGATTACCGGCAATTGAATAGGGCCACTATTCGAATCAAGTATCATTTGCCTCGAATAGATGATCTTTTTGACCAATTCCATGGTGCATCAATTTTCTCCAAGATTGGTCTAAGGTCTGACTACCATTAGTTGAAAATTAGGCCTGAAGATGTGCCCAAAATGGCATTTAGAACCCGATATGGGCACTATGTGTTTTTAGTTATGTCTTATAGTTTGACTAATGCGCCTGTAACTTTCATGTGCTTAATGAATGGGATGTTCAAGCCATTTCTTGATTCTTACATCATAGTCTTTATTAATGATATTTTGGTCTATTCAAAAAGTGAAGAAGAGCATGCCGACCATTTTCGTATTGTTTTGGGGAAAAACATGTTGTATGCTAAGTTCTCTAAGTGTGAATTTTGGTTGACTTCGGTTGCATTTTTTAGGCATGTAGTTTCAAAAGAAGGGGTAATGGTAGATCCTTAAAAGATTGAGGCGGTTAAGAATTGGTTTCGGCCTAGCTCTGTGACGGAAGTTAGAAGTTTTGTAGGGCTCACTAGCTATTATCATTGATTTGTGAAGAACTTTGCTTCTATTTACACTCAATTGACTAATTTTGACCAATAAGGAGATACCATTTGAATGGACTGAAAAATGTTAAGAGAGCTTCCTAAAGTTCAAGACTCCTTTGACCACCGCACCCATCCTAGCACTATCGGTTGAAGGTAAAGTTTTTATTGTTTATTGTGACGCTTCACATTCTGGTTTGGATTCTGTATTGATATAGGACAAGAATGTTAAAGCTAATGTCTCGCGTCAATTGAAGGTGCATGAGAGGAATTATCCAACAATGATTTGGAATTGGCAGCGGTAGTGTTTGCTCTTATGATCCGGCGACATTACCTTTATGGTGTTAAGTATGAGGTATTTACTGATTATTGCAGTTTGTAGCATGTGTTTACTCAAAAGGATATGAATTTGAGATAGCGAAGGTGGATGGAATTACTCAAGGATTATGATTTCACCATTCAATACCATCCGGGTAAGGCTAATGTAGTGGCAGACGCTTTGAGTCGAAAGGCAGTAAGTATGGGTAGTTTAGCTTGCTTGAGTGTATCCAAGCGACCTTTGGCTAAGGAAATTTAGACCTTAGAGTCTAATTTCATGCAGTTGGGCATCTCAGTAAGAGGTGGGGTGTTAGTTGGCATTGAAGTGAGGGCCACATTCCTTGACGAAATCAATGCCAAACAATTTGAAGATGAAAATTTGGAGGAGCTTAGGAAGAAGACTGCGATTGGTAAGGCACAAGAGACCACTCTTGATGCGGAAGGTGTGCTCAGTTTTAAAGGAAGAATTTGTATTCCTCGAGTTGATGACTTGATTCCGAAATTATTGGTAGAATACCATGGCTCGTGATATTCTATTCATCCTGGTGTGACCAAGTTGTACCGAGATTTGAAGCAAATTTATTAGTTGTCGGGCATGAAGAAGGATAAAGCAGAGTTCGTAGCTAAGTGTCAAAATTGTCAACAAGTGAAATATGATCATCAAAGGCCTACAGGTTAGCTTCAAAGAATGACAATTCTGGAATGGAAGTGGGAGAGGATAGCCAAGGATTTCGTTGTTGGTCTTCCTAAGACTTTGGGGAGGTTTGATTCTATTTGGGTAGTGGTGGATAGATTGACTAAGTCAGCCTATTTTATTCCGGTAAGAAGATTATAATGCTGAACAATTGGCTAAGGTCTCTATCATCTCTAATCGTGGTACTCAATTCACATTCAAGTTTTGGAGGAAATTACATGATGAATTGGGCACACAACTCACTTTTAGTACAACCTTCCATCCACATACAGACGGACAGTCGGAGAGGACTATTCAAGTGTTAGAAGACATGTTGAGGGCATACGTAATCAATTTTGGCGGGCTTTGGGATAAGTTCCTACCTTTGTGTGAGTTCTCCTATAATAATAGTTATCACTCCAGCATATATATGGCACCATTTGAGGCACTCTATGGGAGGGGATGTAGATTAACCATAGGATGGTTTGAGGCTGGGGATGTAAAACCTTTGGGGGGTTTATTTGGTGAAGTATGCCCAAGATAAGGTGAGGAGTATTCAAGCTAAGCTTCTAACAGCCTAGAGTAGACAGAAGAAGTATGCGGATCATATGGTAAGAGACGACATTTCAAACCGGTGAGAATGTTCTTCTTAAGGTATCGGCCATGAAAGGGGTGATGAGATTTGGCAAGAAAGGTAAGCTAAGTCCGCGATACATTGGTCTCTTTGAGGTTCTTGAATGTGTAGGGCCGGTAGCATATAGATTGGCTTTACCTCCTAACCTATCGAGAGTTCGTCCGGTATTTCATGTGTCCATATTGAAGAGATATCATGGTGACAGAGATTACATTATTAAGTGGGACTCAATTGTGTTAGACAAGGACCTAAAATATGAGGAGGAACCGGTTGCAATTCTTGATCGTGATGTGCGTAAGCTGAGGACCAAGGAGATTAGGTCCATGAAAGTTCAATGGAAGCATCGTCTAGTTGAGGAAGCTACTTGGGAAACTGAAAGGGACATGCGAGACAAGTATCCCAAATTGTTCGTCGATTGAGGTACTACTTCATTCCTTCCTTAGCCTATTTTTCCTAAGTTTGTCACTCGGGGATGAGTGATGGGTAAATTGGTATCTATTGTAACGATCGAGTTCCGTCATTATAGTAAAGCCAACGGGGAAAATTTTTGGGTTGGAAAACTTTTTCGTACTAACTTGAAATTTCCAACCTAGTCCAGATTTGGGTGAGTAAAACTCCAGGAATCGATCTTAGCGTGAACGGTATTTTATGAGCATCATTGATCAAAGGTGTGTTGTGAAATGGGAGTCTTGGAATTATTAAAATAGCTCACTATTTCGTGCAAGCCGTTTTGGCGATGGTTTTGGTCGCTGTAGCGGGGTGAGG
The DNA here is from genome assembly GCA_036250505.1 of Solanum acaule. Lineage (NCBI taxonomy): Eukaryota > Viridiplantae > Streptophyta > Magnoliopsida > Solanales > Solanaceae > Solanum > Solanum acaule. The sequence continues at coordinate 12,503 of JAJOOR010027914.1, forward strand.
GCCGCTGTGGCGGGCCATACACAACTTAAAGTCGTAAATAAACCCCAAAACATCTTTATTATGCACTTTTTAGTTTTTAGAACTAAGGAACGAACCCAGGTGATTCTTGACAGTTTTCCACCATTCTTGAGGCTAAAGGTAAGATTTTAACTCCCCAAATCCATTTTTCGATTCGTAGAGCGTAATCTAATGGGTAATTATCGATGGGGGAGGGTTTTGATCTAGAATCTATGATGGAAACAACCCTAATTCGGATACTTGGGATCATGGGTTTGATCTAGGGTTCATAGAATTGTTAGTAATTCAGATAATTAGTGATTCTTTATTGATTCCCATGTTATGTTGATTGCTTGTAGACCAACAACAAGCGGAACAATTTCGGAAAGGGAAGAGTCAAGTTTCTTAGGGTTTCAAGCTTGTTTCGAGGTAGGTGATGGTTGTGATTATATGATTGTGTGACGTATGTTTGTTCTTGCTCCATTATCATACGTGTATTTATGTGGATGTTGCATTATTGATCACACTTGTTGTAAATGAGGATATATGATTTTCGAATGCCATTGAATCATGACTCGATTGTATGATTATGAGAATGTGCTTGTGTTCAATGGAATGGTTGCCACGTTTCGGCATACTAATTGGGATCGGTTTTCACGTTTCGGCATAAATATGGGATCAATTGCCACGTTCCGACATAACTATTGGATCGGGTACCACATTCTGGTGTGCTAACATTTTGGGTTTGGGTTTCATGAGAGGACCAATGACGTGATATAACTATGATATTTGAGAAATGTGAAGTGGTTCGTTGTTCGTAAATGTTGATAATATTGTATATGTTCGATGTATGTCTGTGATTATAATGTTGTATTGATATATGTATGTTGCACTTAGTGGGATAGCCGCGTGATCCTACCAGTACATTGTGGTTGTGTACTGATACTGCACTTGCTCTTATTTTTGTTGAGTATAGGGCATCTTCATGTGGCTATTGACAGACCTCAATTAGAATATCAGTGATCATTTCGAATTCAAGGGTGAGCCAATTCTTCCGGGCTTCCATGAGTTCTCCTTTCGTCTATGTCAACATTTTGGACTTAGACTGTATGTTTGTACGTGTGTACGTGTACGTCTGTATGTTTCTTAGAGAGGCAATAGGACTTTAGGAAATATCTTTGTTTTCTCTTGTCTCCTTTCGTGCTATAACTTGATTCCAATTGGTATCTGGCAATTCAAATTGGTATCTAACCTCCTCCATTCTTCTGTCCACATATGGTCAATACTAGATTCAACGGTATCAGGCCCGTAGCTCCCATCAATTCTCTAGCTGAGGAATCTGCAGCGAGAGGTCGTGGTCGAGGCAAGGGCAGAGGAAGAGCTAAGGGTAGAGGTCGAAAATGCTCCCCAAAATGAGGCCCCTCCCGTACATAATGAAGAGATAGAGGAGAATGTTAAGGTTGAAAATGTTGAGGAGGTTGGACAAGAGGAAGAGGTGCAGGCTGAGACTACATGTATTCCTCTCATAGACCCAGTGTTAGCTCAATAGATCATGTCATTCTTGAAAGGATTGGTTTGTCATGGAGTGCTTCTTTCTGTTCAAGCAACTCAAGCTCCCGCCAATCCTCCTATTGCTATCACTGTCCCTAAGGTGGGTGGAACTGGAGGTAATGATGTTTTCGTTTTCTTCCGTCCTTTGTTGGGTCTCATTATGACTAGTAATGAGCATGAAATATTAACTAAGTTTTTGAAGCTAAAGTCTCCTGTATTTCTTGTTTCTGAGAGAGAGGATGCTTATGAGTTTATCTTAGATTAGTATGGGAGGCTTCATAAGTTGGGAATTGTCCATCAACATGGGGTTGAGTTCGTGACTTTTCAGCTTCAAGGTGAGGCTAAGTAGTGGTGGAGAGCTTATATGGAATGCAGATCTTCAGTTTTACCTCCACTCACTTGGACCCAATTTCATGCTCTGTTTTTAGATAAATATGTGCCTAGGACTTTGAGAGATCGCAAGAAGGATGAGTTCATGACTTTTTAGCAAGGTGGTATATCCGTGGCTACTTATGAGGACAAGTTTTATGCATTGTCTAGATATGCTACACAACTGGTGACTAATAAGGAACAGAGGATCTGTTTATTTATTAAGGGACTAAATTCTGAGTTGCAGGTATTATCTGTTCATATGACGTCTACACGGAGGAGCTTTAATGAGGTAATAGACTTTGTTAAGACAGTGAAGGGGGTGAGGCGAGACGATCAGGCTAAGGCATTGGCTAAAAGGGCCAAAAACTCGAGTAACTTTCAAGGCTCTTACTCCAAAGCGGTAGGAAGGCCAACACTTGCAGCTATGCCAATTCAGTCCGCCATGCCCTCCTCTACAGGTAATTATTCAGGAACTCCACCTCATAATTTGATTCAGGACAGCCACGGAGCTGCACCTTCGACGGGCAGCATGCCATCTTTTGATCGTACTTGCTACAATTGTGGAAAACCTAGGCATATGAGGAGATATTATCCCCACCCACGTGTGTTGGATTCCGCACAGTAGCAGACTAGAGCAGTGGTACTCGTGAGAAATGGTAATAATGGTTGAGGGCGTCCACAAGGTAGGCGAATAGGTAATCAGTCAGACCGTTTAGGTAAAGGAAATGGTAACACTGACGGGGGTAACGTATAACCAGGTAGGAAAGTCGCGCGACATGATGATAGGGCTCAGTGTTACGCCTTTCCGAGCAAGAATGAGGCAAAGACATCCGACGCAGTGATCACAAGTACCATTCTTATCTGTGACCAGATGTGTCACGCCCCGAGCTACCCCCGAGACACGGACACGGGACCTAGGACCACAAGTGATCCCAAGCTAACCCTGCTGGCATGATCATGAGCATACTAACGATAATAAACTGATGCGGAAACTAACTCATAAATAAAATGAAAAGATAGGAAATACCAATATACTATAACTGAGATATATGAAAACTGATGAGTTTAAAACAAAGAAGATATGAGCTCAACACTAAGCTGAATCTAACTATGTCTGAAAATAGCCTCTAACTGACTAGAAATGCTGGGACAGGCCCCAGCTAAGTCTAGGAAAACTGAAACTAAAGACTAAAAATACTGAAAAGAAACCCATGACTGTTGTCCTCGGAGAATGAGGACTCACCACTGATTCTGCTGAACTGGAGATCGAGAACCGATCTAAGCATGATCTGGATGCTGAGAACTTGAACCTACATCACAAGAAGATGTGGCGCACGTATGCGTCAGTACTTGAAAGGTACTGAGCATGCAGGATAGAGTAAAGTTGAAATAACATAGAGAAAACATTAAAAGGGTCATTTTTGTCTTTTTAACTCTAAGTAAACCCCAAACATTTTCTTGACTAATTAAAGACTCAAAACAATCAGATTTTCATATTTTAATCCATCATTATGTTCTCTCTCAAAGCCTAGGGCAAAATCCTCAGAAAAAAACAAAGTAAAAGACTCCATTCAAGATTCTTTCTATCTTTTTCAAGATTCTTCTTCAAGGTAAGTTCTTCTCCAAGAATTTCATTCTTTCCAACTCAAATTCTTTCATACAATTATGAATCACTAATTAAAATCACAATTCTTGGCCTAAGAGATTTGAAGAAACTAATTCAAGATTATCAAGAAAGGTTTTCTTGATTTTTCTCCTTCAAGCTAGGGTTTCAAGGCTTCTAATGATGTTCTTTTTCAAGATTCTTCAATAACCTTGTTCTTCTAGGTATGTAAGCCTATTATAGTGTTGGACTAGTTCTTCCTCACGCCGTACATCTAATTTCAAATCAGTAAAAGAGTAATCTAGGATTCTACCCCTAGATTTGAGTATTCTTGAGATGAGTTGATTTTGAGTCCTTGAGTTCCAGATTCTCTTCAAAATTCTATTCCTCATTATTGAATTGCTATATGTTATGCATTAAGATTCTTGAGTTGATTCGTTCATGTTTATATTTCAGCATGAAACCTATGAATTGAACATTTTTTAGATGAGTAGTATCGTTGAGTTCTGAGTACTAAGTTTCCATATTTCTATTAAGACCCCTGAGTTGAGTGGTTCATGTACATAATTCTGAATGAACCGTATGAATTGAGTTATAAATTTTGAGAAGCTTTTTAAAGCCAACATTTGAGTTTTTAAACTGAGCTTTCGAGAAAGTAAAGATGAGTTGTGACAAAAAAAGTTTCTAAAACATGATTAGTATGACAATCGAGTATGCCATCAATGTATGACCAGTATGGTATCTAGATATACCATCAATGTTTATGCAGTATTACTTCCCGAGTCATTAATGATCATATTAAAATATGATTTTGATATGTTTTTTAGAAAGAGTTTTAAAGTATTAATTGAGTAAGAGTATAAGTGGATTATGTATTCTCAGAGATATCATTTTTTACATTGGTAAAAGAGAAATTGAGATTTCTAAATGAGTTATAAGTTCAGAAGATATTTCAATAAAAATTACCTCTTTTAAGAGAGTAGTTGAGCGATTATCTCAAACCATAGGAAAAGTTATGTTTTTAAACATATGAGCATGAGTATATATTACTGGGAGTAGTATTGAGCACCGATATGGGGACGAGTTCATGTCACGACACAGATCGTTGTGATTAGCACCTATACTAACCCTCCAGTGGGAGAACCATTAATATTGATTAGCTAACCAAGAACTACACATTTAAAGTTAACGGAATCATGTTTAAATGCTAAAGGAAAGATAGAGTTCCCATAAACTCCAAAAGTCTAATCAACAAATGCGGAATAATTCCCTAGAACTTGAAAATCAATGTACCAAAATGTCTAAAGTTCAACAAATCAAAGAAAATGGGTACAACCCAACTAAACATAAGAAATCCTAATGTACTAGCCTATGTCCGAAATAGGGACATAAACAAAAAAAAAGAACTCATGGCAGCTCGAAAGAACTGGTTTACCTTTGAATTCAATTGATCACTGATCTTCTAGACGATGTTTGTCAATAGCTGCCTGAAGATGCCCTGTACTCAACACACAAAGAGCAAGTGCAGTATCCGTACATAACCACACTGTACTGGTAGGATTACGCGGCTATCCCACTAAGTGTAATATACATAAGTCATTACAACATAATAAACATGCATACACCGAACATATACAATATTAACATCATTTAAGAACAGCCGGAGCATTTCACAATTCTCAATTATACAATTATGTCAAATAAATGGTCCTTTCATGGAACCCAAACCCAAACTGTTTGTGTACCAGTTTGTGGTACCCGATCCAATGTTTATGCCGAAACGTGGCAACCGATCCCATGTTTATGACGAAATGTGGCAACCGATCCCAGTTAGTATGTCAGAACGCAACACCTGATCCATTCAACAAGCCACAATTATAATCACGAGTATATTCTCAAAATCACACAATCAAGTCATGATTCATGGAAGTCATCATTCATCTATCCTCATTTACAATTAGGGTGATCAATAATGTAACATTCGCATACATACATGTATTATAATGAAGCAAGAACAAACATACATCACACAACATGAAATCACAACCATCACCTACCTCGAACAAAACTTGAATCCCCTATGAAACCCTTTTCGGATTCTTTCCGCTTGTTCTTGGTCTACAAACAATCAATATAACATGGGAATCAATAAATGATATCTAATTATCCGGATTAAAGTCAACACTAACAACCCTAGATCAAACACATGATCCCAATATCCAAATTTAGGGTTTTTCCCACCATCCAAACAGTTCCAAAACCCTTCCCCAACGATAATTACCCAAGAAATTAAGTTCTACGGATCGAAAAATGGATTCGAGGAGTGAAAACCTTACCTTTAGCCTCAAGAATTGTGGAAAACTATCAAGAAAACACCTGGGGTCGTTCCTTCACTCTCAAAGTCGAAAAGTGCAGAATAAAACATTTTTAAAGTTTATTTCTGACTTAAGTCGCGTCTGCCCCGCCACAGCAGTCCTCACCCAGCTGCAACGGCCCCGCCCTGGCGGCAGAAATCCTGCCATAATGGCTTGCATAGAACAGAGAGCTAATTAAAGAATTTCCAAACCCCCATTTTAGAACACACCTTCCTCCCATGACACTCAGAAACTACCCTCTCACTCTAAGATCAATTCCGGAAGTTCTACTCGTCCGAATTCAATTCCTAAAGTTGTATGGGTTCCTTAACATCTTAGCTATATATTTATCTGATCGAATTAATAATTAGATTTACCCAATTGTTAACAGATTTATCTAGGCCTTACTAACTTCGATTTCGTCCAAATTTGGACTAGGTTGAGAATTTTCCAGATACTACCAAAATGTTTTTTGGTCCAAAAGTTTTCCCCGTTGTCTTTTCTATAACGATGGAAACCGGTCGTTACAATAGATACCAATTTACCCATCACTCGTACCCGAGTGACAACTAGGAAAACAAACTAAAGCAAGAGTGGAGTGGTACCTGAATCGACGAACAACTAGGGATACTTGTCTCACATATCCTTCTAGGTTTCCCAAGTGGCTTCCTTAACCGGACGATGCTTCCATTGAACTTTCACAGACTTAATCTCCTTGGTCCTCAGCATTCGGACATCAGGATCAAGAATTGTAATCGGTTCTTCCTCATACTGAAGGTCCTTGTCTAACACAACCGAGTCCCATTTTATGATGTAATCCTCGTAATCATGATATCTCTTCAACATTGACACATGAAATACCGGATGAAATCCTAATAAGTTAGGAGGTAAAGTCAATCTATAAGCAACCGGTCTTACCCAGTCAAGGATTTCGAATGGTCCAATGTATCGGGGACTAAAATTGCCCTTCTTGCCAAATCTCATCACTCATTTCATGGGTGATACCTTATGAAGAACGTTTTCACCAGTTTGAAATGTCATGTCTCTTACCTTATGGTTTGCATACTTCTTCTATCTACTTTGGGCTGCTACAAGCTTAGCTTGAATACTCTTCACTTTATCTTGAGCATCCTTTACTAAATCAACCCCCAAAGGTTTCACATCTCCAGCCTCAAACCATCATATGGGTGATCTACATCCCCTCCCATACAATGCTTCAAATGGTGCCATATAAATGCTGGAGTGTTAACTATTATTATAGGAAAACTCACACAAGTGGAGGAACATATACCAATGACCTCCAAAGTCAATCACGCATGCCCTCAACATGCCTTCTAATACTTGATAGTCCTCTCTGACTGCCCGTCTGTCTGCGGATGGAAGGATGTGCTAAAGGTGAGTTGAGTACCCAATTCTTCATGCAATTTGCCCAGAACTTAGATGTGAATTGCGTACCACGGTCTGAGATGATAGAAAGGGGCACCCCATGCATCCTTACTATCTTTTTCATATAAACCTTATTGAATTGTTGAGCATTATAATCTATTCGGATCAGAATAAAATGGGCTGACTTAGTCAATCTGTCAACCACTACCCAAATATAATCAAACTTCCCCAATGTCTTGGGAAGACCAACCATGAAATCCATTGCTATTCTTTCCCATTTCCATTCCGGAATTGACATTTTCTGAAGCAAACCTGCAGGCCTTTGATGCTCATATTTTAATTTTTGGAAATTTTGACACTTAGCCATGCATTCTGCTATATCTTTCTTCATGTCAGGCCACCAATAGAGTTGCTTCAAATCTCGGTACATCTTGGTCACACACGGATGAATGGAATACCTTGAACCATGGGATTCTGAATCAAGTCGCCCACTCTAGGAACACAAATCCTCCCTTTAAAATTAAGCACACCTTCCGCATCAAGAGTGGTCTCTTATGCCTAACCAATCATGGCCTTCTTTCTAAGTTCACTCAAATTTTCATCCTTAAACTGTTCGTCCTTGATCTTCTCAATAAACGTGGCCCCTACTTCAATGCTAGCTAACACCCCACCTCTCTCTGAGATGCCCAACTACATGAACTTAGACTCCAAATTCTGAATTTCTTTAGCCAAGGGTCGCTTGGATACACTCAAGCAAGCTAGACTACCCATATTCACCACTTTTCAGCTTAATGTGTCTGCTACCACGTTAGCCTTACCCGGATGATACTGGATGGTCACATCATAATCCTTGAGTAATTCCATCCACCTTCGTTGTCTCAAATTCAAATCCTTTTGAGTAAATACATTTTGTAGACTGAGATGGTCAGTAAATACCTCACACTTTACACCATAAAAATAATGCCACCAGATCTTAAGAGCAAATACTACCACTGCCAACTCCAAATCATGTGTTGGATAATTCCTCTCATGCACCTTCAACTGCAGTGATGCATAAGATAGTACATTCATATACTGCATTAATATCGCACCCAAACCCGAATGTGAATCACAATAAACTACAAAGTCTTTACCTTCCACCGGTAGTGCTAGAATAAGTGTCGTGGTCAAAAGAGTCTTGAGCTTTTGAAAGCTCTCCTCACATTTTCAGTCCATTCAAAAGGTACCTCCTTTTTGGTTAAATTTTTCAGATCGGTGGCAATGGAAGCAAATTTTTTCACAAACCGGTGAAAGTAACTAGCGAGCCCCACAAAATGTCTAATTTCAGTAACCGAACTTGGTCGGACCCTATTCTTAACCGCTTCAATCACTTGGAATCTACCATTACCCCTTCCTTTGAAACTACATGCCCCAGAATGGCAACGAAAGGCAACCAAAATTCACACTTAGAAAATTTTGCATACAAATTTTGGTCCCCAAGAAAACCAAGAACAATACGAAGATGGTTGGCATGCTCTTCCTCGCTTTTCAAATACACCAAGATGTTATCAATGAACACTATCACAAAGGAATCAAGAAAAGGTTTGAACATACCATTCATCAAACTCATGAAAGTTGTGGGGCATTTTTCAACCCAAACAACATCACTAAGAACTCGTAATGCCCATAACGGGTCCTAAATACCTTTTTCGGTATATCCTAGGGCCTAATATTTAACTGATGGTAGCCAGACCTTAGATCAATCTTAGAGAAAATGAATGCGCCCTGCGATTGGTCATAAAGATCATTTATCCGAGGCAATGGATACTTGTTCGGAATGGTGACCCTATTCAATTGGCGATAATCTATCTATGCACATTCTCATACTACCATTTTTTTCTTAATAAACAAGACTGGAGCACCCCGTGGGGAAGCACTAGGATGGATAAATCCTTTGTCAAGAAGTTCTTGGATTTGATCCTTGAGCTCTCTTAATTTTGCCGGAGCTATACGATATGAAGGGATGGAAATGGGATGAGTATCAGGCTCTAAATCAATGCAGAAATCTATATTCGTATTCGAAGGCATGCCAGGCATATCAGTAGGAAATACTTCTCTAAATTCTGACAGCACAAGAATAGACTCAATGGGGGGAGACTTAACCACAACATCCTGAATATGAGCCAAATAAGCCAAACAACACTGCCCTACCAGTTTCCTAACCCGAATAGAGGATATGATCTTAGCTTGCTTAGGCTTGTACACCCCTCCCACTCAAACTTTACCCTTCTCGGAATTTCTAGAGTTACTAACTTAGTATTACAATTAAGCATATCATAATAGGGGGACAACCAAGTCATACCTAAGATTATATCGAAGTCACTCATATCCAAATCACCAAATCAGCCCAAGTCTGAAAACCCATAAACAAAATAAGACAAGCACGATTGACATGGGTGACTATGACAAATTGTAAAGACCCGAGAGCACCCGCTAGTCGTTACCGGAGTATTCGACCTCTCGGAGGTCTTATACAAGCCCTTAGCATTCGTCATAGGATTTATCAGAGAAAAATAGCGGAAAATTTAAAACTTTCATAATATAACACAAGACTTAAAAGTCACCTCATTAAAACCTTTACCACAAAATCGGAATACTACGTCTCAAAGTAGCCATCTTAAAACACGACTACAACACAAGAGGGACACAGCCCTTACAATACAAAAGAAACTAATATCTAGTACATTGAACTTAAGGATACTCTTTAACATGAAGGTCCTTGAATCTTTAAGGACACACCCGAACTTGGGAATAGTAAGCTAAGCTCATCCCTTCTAGGAAAAGCCCTTTAGCCACCACCACCTACACTTGGTGTAAAAAGATGAAGAAGAATGATGTTAGTACAAGAATGCACTAAGTATGATAACCATGCAAAAATATGCCTTTAAAAGGACATTTAGTTGGAAACCATGCATCATTCCTTTTTAGAGAAAACTTCAAGAACATTTAGTTCCATAGGAACAACATAAATCCACATACATCATCATACACATGGAAACCATTCATAATAGCACATAGAGCCACTTATAACATTTTAGGCACATTCAATGCATACCATACATTACCTTCTTCT